>SKCR01022887.1:10000-69532 GCA_019454045.1 Zanthoxylum bungeanum
GCGGCGACGCTATTGACGCCGGCATCAGCGACGGCGAGAGGAAGATGAGGTGCGACAATGGGTTGGTCGGATCCGGCTCGTCGGTTCGTTTCACGGCCCGAGCCACCTACCAAATCGAAGCCCTCGACGAGTACTATGAGTGTGCGGGGTTGATTTCGCCGAACAACGGCCGATTGAACACGTAACGAGTAAGAAAGCGTCGGTGAACAGTAAACCCATGTTGAACAGTAGCTCCGATCGAAATTTCGTCGACACCAGCGCGTTCGTATGGCCGTTGGGAGTCCGAATATGGCCTCAGAATTTCGGTACGACTTTCCGTTTAGAATTTGATATTTCAAAGTGTATCGATTTGTATTCGGATGTTTCCGATAGTTTCGTAGTGTAACGAATTTGCATGAGATGAATTGGATATGTTTTAATATGTTAAAATGATAAATGTGGTAGAATCCGGGGAGAATCGGATGAGATATGATCGATCCGATAGAATTAGCGAGTTTCCGGTAAAACGGAGTTTCTCGCGCGAATGAGTGTAGTTGATCGTAAATATAGTTATAATGTAAATATGATATTGCGAGGGTAATTAGGTAATTTTGGGTTAGTCCGGAGGGTTCGAGACCCTTCCATAGCGTTTGCGGAAACTTTTCCGTAGGTTTTGCCGCAAACGCGTAAAGTGAGAATATGACTCATCTAGCTAGTTTAGAATAGTATGTAAGCATGTATTAGAGTAATGAAGTTTAGATCGTAGTACCAGAGATGATTCGGGTGTTCCGGGGAAACCCGTAGTTGTTTTAAATGAGTTGAAAGTCCCGCAAATAGCGGTTCTGACAGATGTTGTGATTTGTTTTGGCAGATCGGACCGGGATTAGGAGTGTCCGCCTAGCCAGGTAAGTAACTCATGCTTCTAATACTTAAAGATTTTGTAGCGTTCAGAATTAATTATGTACTAGAATTGTGTATAGTATATGTATGAAACAAGTATATATTTATATATGAAGATGAGTGTGGAAGAAAGAAACATGTGTAACTAGATACACATATAGATAAGAATAAGCGATTATGAGCAAAGGTATGAGTAAGAAATGAGTATGAGCATATAAAAGTATAGAGACGCACATGTAAGTATATTTAGATGAGAACACATAAATAAGGTCATAAATATAATTTAATAAGGCTTGGGTATGTGGGATGTAGAAACTACACCCTAGGGAATGGGATTACAGTTATAAATGAGATAATCATATATAAATTAGTGATATGAATGAAAGTCTGTATTTTATGCATTGTATACGAATATTAGCATGCATGAGTAAATAAAAACTAGTGAGTACTGATACATGTATATAAAATGGTAGAAAGCATAAATGAGTAGCATATGCATGGCATGAGAATATATAAAAGATTATGATTTGAGATTTCTGAGCACTAGTTGATAGTTAGAAAATGGCAAAGCAGTTTAAGAACTAAGACATTGGAACTCATATATGCTTGATGTCTGATATAGTAATAGAGCTTCGAATGTATGTGTATGAATATAAATTGTGCAATATATCGACTATGAGCGACCAGTAAGGTAAGTTATAAAGGTAAGCTAAGTTGTGATGGTTGAATGTGTGCATATATAGATAAATATAGATATGTATGAATGTAAGATAAATTTAGCATGTTTAGTTTGAACAAACATTCTGTTGATATTTGAGCATATAGTTAGTAAGATCATTATAGAGAAAATCATGGCTAGAGTAGAGAGAAGCATGAGATATGCATATATGCAAGTGCATGTGTGTGTGTGTGTTTTAGGTTTTCAACGGTTGAGCATACGACAACAATGTTTTTCAACAATTTCAAATGTTTTAAAGAAAGATTTCAAATGCTTTTGAAAAGAATCGTATTTCAGAAAATGTTTCTTTCTACAGTTTGAGTTTCAGATTATGGTTTTATGGTTTTCGGGGCATGAGGTAAAAACTCACCCCAGTATGTAACTTGAGATACAGTTCGGAATTGACGGATAATTTGGAATTGACGGATATAGACGCATGTGCAAATGTGGAGGACTGAGGGGACACTCTCAGATCCTCGAGCAGGACTAGGGGCTACAGGGTCCCGAAATCCTGATTTTCAGAGATGCCCAGTTGAGTTATGGTCTTGGGCATCGAGTACACCCAGTTGAGTTATGGTCCTGGGTGCAGAGAGACGTCCAGTTGAGTTATGGTCTTGGACGTAGAGCAGTTTTCAGATTTCTAGTACACAATTTTCATATTTTCAGTGCTTAGATTTCAGAAACCAGATTTTCAGCACACGGTTTTCAAATCATCATAACATAGTTTTCAAAAGTTAGACCTTAGTAAGCAGTTTTCAGAAACCAGATTCTAGAAACAGTTTTCAGATCTCAGCTTTCAGATACAGTTTTCAGAAAGAACCTTTTAGAAAAGAAAGTTTTCAGAAATATCGGTTTTACGAGCGATTCAGAGTTTTAAAGCAGAAGCTAGTTTTCAAGTAACGCCTTCAGAAAAGAGTTTTCAGAAAGAAACTTTCAGATAAAGAATTCAGAAAGAGTTTTCGAAAACAGCATTTCAGAAAAGATTTCAAAAGTATCTTATGAAAGCATTTGCATGTTAAGTAGTAGTATGGTTTACAATTTACATATTTAAATCATATGTTTTAGTTATCATTTAAAAGCATTAGTTGACATAAATATGTGACATGACTGCATCCGCATGCACATATGGTTAATCTTGTGTGACACGTTCATAAGAAGTATCACGTTGTAAATACGCGTGCAAGTAGCATGACCTTATTGAATGAATACGTATAATGATGATTGTATGAGTTGTACTTACTTAGAAAGAACATACTGTAAGAATGCTAGTCTTGATGAAATGGTAACTGACATGATCCAGGCAGACAACAAACCAAATGACGCATTACAAGTACCAGAAGGGCCAATTACGAGGCAGAGGACCAAAAGACTCAGAGAAGCAATGGCGGGATTAGTTTCAGAGTTTTATGGCCGGCTGCAACCAACAAATAGAGGCGCATGTGGGCTTCGATGGAAAGGGCCCAAAGCCATTTCACTTGGCCCAAATCAGTTTAGAATAAAGCTTTCTAGGCTTTTAAAGACTTGATATTTGTGTAATTTCGTTTTTTTTAGGGGCATTATTGTCTTTATGCCTTTAGGGTTTCTTTTTGTAACAATATTTAAGCTTACTTTCTTCTTCATTTGAGGCAACCAACGAATTTGTAAACTCAAAAAAGCTTAAAGCTTTGGCTATGGCCGAATTATTGTAAGGGAGGGATTCCCCTTTTCAAGTTTGAATCGACTTATCTAAGTTTTGGCAAACTTAGTGGCGTCTCCATTGCTAGCAAAACACTACAAGGATTCATCTTAAGGTTCTCAAGGGCAAGTTCTTTGTGGGTCTTCTTTGTGGCCTTGGAAAGGTTTTGTTTCTACAAAATCATATTCGCGGTTCTTGGGGTTCTGTCCGTTGCTTGGGGTTTGCTTGGATTTCGAATCCAAGTGGGCTTTTTGTCATTTGGTATCTAGAGCTCAGGGTTCCAAGGTCTGATTTTTCTATCTTTCCTTTTGTTTGATTCTGTTTTTCTCTTGTTCTTTGTTATTTTCGTTTCAGTTCTTGTTGGATCTTGTTTCTGTTTTTTTGTTTTGTTTATTTCTGGATCTGTTTTTGGTGTGTTTGTTCTTTGTTATTTTCGTTTCAGTCCTTGTTGGTTCTTGATTCTGTTTTTTTGTTTTGTTTATTTCTGGATCTGTTATTGGTGTGTTCTGCATATCAGTTCATTCCAGTTGCATATCAGTTCATCTTCATCACTTTTCCAGTTCTGGGCTTCTGTTCTGTTCTTCATATCAGTTCGTCATAGTCATTTTGTTCTTTAGCATATGTTTAAGAAATAAGCATGTTCTTGGCGGCTGTGTGTTTTGTCTCTAAACCCTAGTGAAGTGTGAAATCAGACCCTGAGAAACTAAGTGAAGTCTGAAATCAGACCCTGAAATCTTAGCTTCTGAAATCAGACCTAAAACGTAACCTTTGAAATCTGCCTCTGAAATTAGACTCTGAGTTCAGACCTTGAAACTTAACCATTGAATCAGACTCTGAGTTCAGACCTTGAAACTTAACCATTGAATCAGACTCTGAGTTCAGACCTTGAAACTTAACCATTGAATCAGACTCTGAGATCATACCCTGAAACTTACCTATGAAATCAGACCCAGACCAGTAGCCTCTGAAATCAGACCCAGACCAGTAGCCTCTGAAATCAGACCCTGACCAGTAGCCTCTGAAATCAGACCCTGACCAGTAACCTCTGAAAATTAGACCCTGAAATCAGACTCTGACCAGTAACCTCTGAAAATTAGCCTCTGAATTCAGACCCTGAAATCAGACCCTTATTCGACTCTGAAATCAGACACTGACCAGCAGCCTCTGAATTCAAACCTTAGATTCATACCATCATCAGACTCTGAAATCAGGCTTTGAAAACCAACCTCTGAAATCAGAACCTAAATCAACCTCTGAAATCAGAACCACATTTAGCATCTGACGTTATCAAAAAAAAAAAAAAAAAAAAAAGAAAAAGGGACTTGCTTGAGTGATAGTGATCACTTGAGTAAAAAAAAAAATAAAAAAGTGAAATTTTTTGGTTGAATTTAGTTTGTTCCATATTATCATTTAGGTGCCCGTGTAGGGTATCCCATCAAAATTTCTATAGCGGTGCCAAATTTTCTCCCGAAATTGCATACGACCGTGAATTTGCATGCTTATTTTTTTTCCATTGTGCTAATTGTTTACTCCTTATTTCTAAATACTCTAGTTTAAGTATTATTGATTGAGTCTTCGTCGTTGCTATTCCTGTTCGTATTTTGTTTCCACCTGTCCTATATATTATTATTAGACCTTTGTGTTTCATGCTGGCTTGAGGACTACATTTGGTTTGTATTCTTGGATAGAGTGTGATTCACATTTGAATTGAGGACGAACTCAAGAGTGGTAAAAGGCAGTGATTGTGAGCACAATATCGGGTAAAAGCCAATAGAGTGCAAACACGAGTGGAGTGATATCATTCGAGTGTAAACACGTGAGAGTGTGAGGATTTAGATATTTGTTTTACTTTCTTGTTTTTTTAATCTGTTTGTTTAGTGTTGAGATGGCAGGTCTAACTACTGATGAAAAGCTTGAGGCTTTGGATAGGAAATTTAGATATGATGGAGAATATGAATACTGCTTTGGAGAGATTGTCCAAGAGTGTCGAGAGTATTCAAACTAGTAGCGGTCCCAGAGTACCACCACCTCAGAATGTACCACCACCTCTCAATGTACCACCTCGTCGTGTACCACCACAGTATGTACCACCAGATGAAGAGGAAGCTGAAAATGAGTTTGATGATTCTGATGGTTTTGATGATGTGTAGGAGAGATTTCAGTCTGGGCATGATAGGAGGCCTAATAGGAGGTTTGATAGGAGGAATGATAGGAGGGATAGACGGTTTGATGATAGAGGTGCATTTGATGCCAGAAGAGGGGATTATGATCGGAGAGGATATGGTAGGCGAGGAGATGTAGATGGTGATCTAGGTAGCATCAAGATCAAGATACCAACTTTCCAAGGCAAGAATGATCCTGAAGCTTATTTGGAATGGGAAAAGAAAATAGAATTGATTTTCAACTGTCATCACTACTCAGACGAGAAGAAGATCTGTCTGGCAGCAATTGAGTTTACCGATTATGCTATGATTTGGTGGGATCAGCTTGTCTCTACTCGGAGGAGAAACTATGAGAGACCGGTTCAGACATGGGCAGAACTTAGGGGTCTCATGAGAAAGAGATTTATACCCATCCATTACTATAGGGAGTTGTATCAGAAACTACAACATCTGTATCAGGGGACCAAAAGTGTTGAGGACTATTACACAGAGATGGAAGTTGCCATGATCAGGGCAAATGTAGTTGAGGATGCAGAAGCTACTATGGCACGGTTTCTAGGGGGCTTGAATAGAGAGATTGCAAACATGGTGGAGTTACATCATTATGTTGATTTGGAGGATATGCTTCACATGGCTATCAAGATAGAAAGGCAACTCAAGGAAAAGTCAACATCCAGATTTGGTACTCAGGCTACTTCTACATGGAAAGGGAAATGGGTTCCGAATGAGAAGCGAGATGGAGGCTTTGACAAGCCTAGAGGCGAATTCAGTGGAGGCTTTAATAAGCCTAGGGCCGAACCTAGTGCCAAGGGTAAAGAGGCTGCGGAACCGAGCAAAACTAGACCAAAACCTGAGGGTGCAGCTGCTAGAACTAAAGATGTCAAGTGTTTCAAGTGTTTGGGCATGGGACACTATGCTTCACAATGTCCCAATAGGCGTACCTTAGTGATTGATAAAAAGAGTGGAGAGGTGTACTCTACTGATAGTGAGGTCGAGGAGGAGATGCCAGAGTTGGAGGATGCTAGTGACCATGAGGGAGCTGCATACCCGCTGGATAACTTATCCTTAGTTGTCAAGCGTGCTTTGAGTGCACATGTTGTAGAGGATGAGAGTGTACAGTAGAGAGAGAATATTCCATACTAGGTGCCGTGTGAATGGCAAGGGGTGTAGTATGATCATAGATGGGGGCAGTTGTACTAATGTTGCTAGCACAGCTTTGATTGAGCGATTGGGGTTGAGTTGCTTAAGACACCCGAAGCCTTACAAGTTGCAGTGGTTAAATGATTGTGGGGAGATAAGTGTGACAAAGCAGGTACTGTTGAGCTTTACCATTGGGCCATACACAGATGATGTCCTATGTGATGTGATACCGATGCATGCAGGACATATTCTTTTGGGCAGGCCGTGGCAGTTTGATAAAAAGGTTATTCATGATGGGTTCAAGAACAAGTACTCTTTCCAGCATAAGGGAAAACCCATTACATTATATCCACTTACACCTGCACAAGTCCATGACGATCAGGTTAAGTTGCAACTTGAGCGTGACAAAGAGAGAGCGAAAGGAAACACCACCTTGGGTGAGACTAGTGAAAATGGTGTATCTGATGATAAAAATAAGGCCAAGGCCGTGGGAGTTCCCAAGGGGAGTGTGAGTGAACGTGAGAGGGAAACAAAAGGGAGGGAGAGTTAAAAGAGTTTCTACATGGGTGAGGGTGAAGCGAGAAAAGCGTTCAAGGCTAGCAAGCTCATGCTATTGTTAGTCTATAAGGAGCCTCATATTTATTTTACTAACGCTGACCCTTTGCTTCATGTGTCTATTTCATCTCTTTTGCAGGATTACAGTGACGTACTCACAGAGGACATACCTAGTGGGCTTCCACCCATTAGAGGTATTGAGCACCAGATAGACTTCATACCTGGAGCAGTCATTCCTAACAGACCGGCTTATAGGAGCAATCCCGAGGAGACAAAGGAGCTACAAAGGCAAGTACGGGAATTGATGGTAAGGGGTATGTAAGGGAAAGCATGAGCCCTTGTGCAGTACCAGTACTTCTAGTTCCTAAGAAAGATGGGACGTGGCGTATGTGCGTTGATTGTCGGGCTATCAACAATATTACGGTAAAGTATCGTCACCCCATTCCTAGACTAGATGACATGTTGGATGAATTGCATGGTTCCAAAATTTTTAGTAAGATTGACTTAAAGAGTGGATACCATCAAATTCGCATGAGAGAGGGAGATGAGTGGAAAACTGCATTTAAGACTAAATATGGCTTGTATGAATGGTTAGTTATGCCATTTGGTCTCTCAAACGCACCTAGCACATTTATGAGATTGATGAATCATGTTATGCGTGCATTTTTAGGTAAGTTTGTTGTGGTTTACTTTGATGACATCTTAGTTTATAGTAAAACAGTAGATGAGCATGTAATGCATTTGTAGCATGTACTTGATGTTTTACGAAAAGAACAATTGTATGCTAACTCTGACAAATGCACATTTTGCATGGATAGAATTGTTTTTCTTGGCTTTGTTGTGAGTGCAGATGGCATCGAGGTAGATGTGGAAAAGGTAAAGGCAATTCAGGAATGGCCTACACCAACTACAGTGACAGAAGTCCGAAGCTTTCATGGGTTAGCAAGCTTCTATAGGGGATTTGTCAAGGACTTCAGTAGCATTGCCGCGCCATTGACTGAGGTAGTAAAGAAGACAGTTGGTTTTCAATGGGGCGAGGCGCAAGAGCGAGCATTCCAGGACCTTAAAGCGAAGTTATGCAGTGCACCCATTTTAGCACTACCCAACTTCGAGAAGACATTTGAGATTGAGTGCGACGCATCAGGGTTAGGTATTGGAGCAGTTCTCATGCAAGAAAAGCGGCCAATAGCCTATTTTAGTGAGAAGCTGAATGGAGCAGCTTTGAGGTACCCCACGTATGACAAAGAGTTATATGCGCTTGTGAGAGCACTTGAGACATGGCAGCACTACTTGTGGCCTAAAGAGTTCGTGATCCACACCGACCATGAATCATTAAAACACTTGAAGGGTCAAGGTAAGCTGAATAAGCGACACGCAAAATGGATGGAATTCGTTGAGTCATTTCCATATGTTATACGCTACAAGCAAGGTAAAGAAAACATAGTGGCTGATGCATTATCTCGCAGGTATGTTTTACTTACTTCAATGCATGCACGGATGTTGGGATTTGATTTGATTAAGGAATTATATGAGTGTGATTCTGATTTTGGTGAGATTTATGCTACTTGTGCAAAGTCATCTTTTGGAAAGTTTTACATTCATGATGGATTCTTATTTAAAACGAACATACTACATTTGCCTGTACCTAGTGAACCCTGGGTTGATATATCGATGGATTTTGTGTTAGGTTTGCCTAGGACAAATAGGGGTAGAGATTCAATCTTTGTTGTAGTTGATAGGTTTAGTAAAATGGCTCATTTCATTGCATGTCATAAAACCGATGATGCTACAAACATTGCAGATTTATTTTTCAGAGACATAGTGCGACTCCATGGTATACCTAGGAGTATTGTATCTGATAGAGATGTTAAGTTCCTTAGCCATTTTTGGAAGGTGTTGTGGGCTAAACTAGGCACCAAACTATTGTATTCTACCACATGTCATCCACAGACTGACGGACAAACAGAGGTAGTTAATAGGACTTTATCTCAATTATTGCGCACTATAGTTGGCAAGAATTTGAAGAGTTGGGAAGATTGTTTGCCATTTATTGAGTTTGCATATAATCGTAGCATTCATTCTTCTACTTCATTTTCACCTTTTGAAATTATTTATGGTTTTCAGCCACTAACTCCATTGGATTTGTTACCTTTGCCTGTTGATGAGCACGCGGGGCTCGATGGAAAAAGGAAGGCCGATTTGGTAAGCACATACATGAGAAAGCAAGAGAGCAAATACAACGAAAGAATGAGCAATATGCTTCTCATGCTAATAAGGGAAGAAAGCGTGTGGTATTTCAGCCTGGAGATTGGGTTTGGGTACACATGCGCAAGGAGAGATTTCCTGAACAACGTAAATCTAAGCTACAACCGAGAGGGGATGGTCTATTTCAAGTTTTGGAACGGATTAATGACAATGCATACAAGCTGGATTTACAAGGTAAGTATAATGTGTCTGCTACATTTAATGTTTCTGACTTAACTCCTTTTGATGCAGGTACAGATTCGAGGTCGAATCCTTTTCAAGAGGGAGGGGATGACATGATCCAGGCAGACAACAAACCAAATGACGCATTACAAGTACCAGAAGGGCCAATTACGAGGCAGAGGACCAAAAGACTCAGAGAAGCAATGGCGGGATTATTTCAGAGTTTTATGGCCGGCTGCAACCAACAAATAGAGGCGCATGTGGGCTTCGATGGAAAGGGCCCAAAGCCATTTCACTTGGCCCAAATCAGTTTAGAATAAAGCTTTCTAGGCTTTTAAAGACTTAAAGACTTGATATTTGTGTAATTTCGTTTTTAGGGGCATTATTGTCTTTATGCCTTTAGGGTTTCTTTTTGTAACAATATTTAAGCTTACTTTCTTCTTCATTTGAGGCAACCAACGAATTTGTAAACTCAAAAAAGCTTAAAGCTTTGGCTATGGCCGAATTATTGTAAGGGAGGGATTCCCCTTTTCAAGTTTGAATCGACTTATCTAAGTTTTGGCAAACTTAGTGGCGTCTCCATTGCTAACAAAACACTACAAGGATTCATCTTAAAGGTTCTCAAGGGCAAGTTCTTTGTGGGTCTTCTTTGTGGCCTTGGAAAGGTTTTGTTTCTACAAAATCATATTCGCGGTTCTTGGGGTTCTGTCCGTTGCTTGGGGTTTGCTTGGATTTCGAATCCAAGTGGGCTTTTTGTCAGTAACTCATGCATGTAACCATGGGTAGTGGATTTGATAGTTAACAGAAATAAGATGTAGATATCCGATTTGATGATATTTCAAGATAATGGAAGAGAAAAAGTTATAATAAATACTTGAACCTGATTAGTAACAAGTATAGAGAGTATGCAAAATTTAGTATTATGCACCAGTAGTATGATGGAACTTCTCATGTTGGTGATATAGGAATATATATATATATATATACACACACACACACACACATATGTAATATAGAAGTTTGATAGCGTAATAGCAAACAGAAGTTGGCTGGTGTTGATCAGTTAAGGTACAGTACAAGTGTCAAGTTTGTGAAATGAATAAGGAATAGACATTTAATTAAAACCTTATAACCATTTGCATGATTACTTACTGAGTCATTATGACTCACATTCCAATAGTTTGTAGTTTTGCAGGTCAGTAGCTGTCATATAGAACCAGCAGATGTTCGGTGAAGACTTTGAAGACGGTGGATCGCCTCAATTGTAGTCGAGGAAGTGAGTCCTGGGTCGAGTTGGGTCATCACGACTACTTGTTTTGTATTTGTATTTGCATTAGCATTTGTATCTCAGTTGTATAAGTAATGAAATAGAATAGTTTTAGTTTTGAGTTGTGGCCGGAGGCCAAGTATTTACTTTTGCTTGTTGAGTTCAGGCCTGAGGCCTTGATGATATTTGCATTTATGTTGAGTATGTGAGCAGGTTGTCTCATGGTGCTGTTATAAGCCAGGTTGCCTGATGTTACGAATACATCATGCCGAAATTTCTTCAGAATAAGAGGCTTATAGAGGCAGGGTTATCCTGTCTCCTGCCGGTAGCATCTTGGCCTAGGCGGGATGTTACACCCATAGTAACAACAAAGAATGCGCTAAACTATTAGCAGGAGTCGAAACTGCGGCGGTTAAGAAGTTGCAGCCTTCCAAATAGGAACTGGCCAATCCATGGGTATACCATGAAGTTACAAAGGTTGTGCCTGTGAACCAACCCCCTAGAGCGAAATAGGCACAAGGAAAGAGCAATAGACCAGACCAACCTACAAAAACGAATCGGTCCCTCCGTAACCAGTCATCCATAATATCAAATAAATCTTTTTCATATTTGGTAAATTTACCAAGGGCTATAGTCATAACGGTCCTCCTATTCAACTACTTCAACCATTTCCGAACACCTTATGTTATGCCACTTTCGGGTCGTTCGAGGATTCGATCATTTAGGTATGGTTTGATTTCTCATACCGTACACTGCCCCTTCTAATTGGTTTCGAAGATAAAAAAAAAATCCTTTATTGGTCCATAGCCTGACTTAGGTAAATCCATGAACTCAATTCGTTTATTATGTCCTATCGTTTATTGCTAATAATCGTTTGAAACTGAATCACAAGTTGCCTTATTATGAATCATCAATAAGATCAATTAATTTTTTGAAAGAACTCTTCCGAAGAAGCGATCCACTCTCTCCTTACTGGTTGATAACCAGACCTACTCCTACTCCTCTCGCCCTATCAACTAATCTTAGTCTTGGATCTTGTTCGTGTGATTGAGAAAAAGAAATATTTTTATGTACTTTTCTCATTTTGAGTTTTTAAATTCAATACAATATTAAATTAAATAATATGCGACTGTAAATGAAAGTTTCTTTCTCACGCACACTCTCCTAACATTGTCGAAACAAAACAAAAAGATTGTATGCCTTGATATGAAAATATTTGATACATGAAGCCACGATCTTATTTATATAAATCTTATATAGAGATAAATTAGATAGAGATCAAAATTGATATTCTTGTGTTCGGTTTTGGAATCAAAGAAAAAGAAAGATATTGGAAATAGCTCTTGTCTTGGAACTTGGAATAACTCTTTCTTAGTATGGAACGCCTAGGAAAAAAGGGATTGAATCAGAAATATCGACGGATTTTGGCGGAGCCCTAAGAAATATCAAATAAAAAAAGATCTACTGTTCGAATTTCATATCTATCGAATTTGAAATTTTAATATCAGAATAGTGAATATAGTTATGATTCAATGGGTTAGGTCCACTTACTTTTTATTTTGTTTATTTAGAATCTTTCCAACCGATTAGATTGGAATAATGGAAAAGAAAAATATTTGGTGATCGAAGAGAGGACTTATAATTACTCATTATAATAAACAAATGTTCAACTTTCTTTTAGACGTACAATTACTATTCTAAGTACTATATTATAACATTATAACTCATTATAAGGATAACTTATTATCATTAAATTCGAAAATTTAGAATTACATTATTATACAGTTGGTTACTTTTTTTATTACAAATCAACAATATTTTTCTTCCCCGTTTCAATATGCATATTACCATTTGAGTTTTTTATGAAAAAGGCCAAAAAGCCCCTTATCGAATTTGAACCGATGACTTACGCCTTACCATGGCGTTACTCTACCACTGAGTTAAAAGGGCCATTTGGTTTAATTACTGAAGGAGTCACTAGGCGGATAAGATAGATCTAGCCATCTATGTATATATATTATAAGTATATACAGTAGACTCATAGCGGTTAGTGGCCCGTAGGGGAACGAGAATTTGGATTTACTTAAGAAGTATAAGTCTAGGTTAAATTTGGTTTAGTGATATTGGATTTGAGAAATATCAATGAAATGAATTGTTTCAAGACGCCCCTAATGGAATTGACTTGAATTGATCTGACCCCATCAGAACGGAACGAAATTCATTTGATTGATATATGTACCGACCAATTCGACATAGATCCACGATATTTCACATGTGATGAAGAGATTCGGTTTGTTCCCCGAACCTAAATTTTGAAAAAAAAAAAACAAACTTGTTAATCCCCGTACCCAGATTTTCAGATTTCTCATTTATTAATTTCCCAGCTTAGTGTGATATAGGAATAAGCCTACCTCATCTTAACAAGGAGTTGATAAATGGATGAAAGTAAGTGGAAGAAGTGAAGTTTAATCCTCTTTTAGGTAGGACCAATCACTTCCCAAAAGAGTCCTCTACTTTCGTCCTTTTATTATTTTTTTAGTTTGTTTTTTTAATAGCAATTTCTATAAGAAATTACTATTTTAGAATAGAATGGCGATTATAATGAGTGATTCATGAATATAAATGACGACTCAAAAAATGCTATTCGTATGGGATCAGAAAGGGTGGAAAGATCCTTCAGATCTAGTCATACCATTCCATTATATTGATAATTTCAAAAAAACTGTTCATACTAAGTATGATGGCAGTCGGGCAAGTATGCCCCCATCGTCTAGTGATTCAAGACATCTCTCTTTCAAGGAGGCAGCGGGGATTCGACTTCCCCTGGGGGTAGGGTACTAAGAAATTAAGTTGACCGTGGATTATAAATAAGCCTAGACTTGATTCTTCCTGGGTCGATGCCCGAGCGGTTAATGGGGACGGACTGTAAATTCGTTGGCAATATGTCTACGCTGGTTCAAATCCAGCTCGGCCCAATAATTCGATGCTCCACCATGAAATGATATAACCCCTTTTGTTTTCCAGAACTGCCAGATACGAAAGAATCAAGAATAAAAAAAAAGAGTCCAATTCTCTGATATATCCCTACCGCTATTTATTTATTTTATTTGCTCCATTTATTTGTTCCCATAAGTTCTGATCTTGCTAATAATGATCTAAATTCCTATCAGGATCATTAAATAGAAAGTATAAAGTCTAATGAAAAGAATAAAGTAACGCAAAAAAAGAGTCTTTTTTTATTTCTTTTTTTTTTTCATTGTGGACATTGAAAAAAAAAAAGAAATAATCGATTTGGCAATAAGGAAAGGATTACTAGTAATCTGTGCCGCTCTCACTAACGTGTATATCCGTGTGGATATCAATATCTCACTCACGTCTCTGTTCCAACACGTCGATTTTTCTCTAAATAAAAATGAAATGGTTTGAATGAAATCATAAGAATATGTATTCGGTACTTTTTAGTTCCCCGGGATTGTAGTTCAATTGGTCAGAGCACCGCCCTGTCAAGGCGGAAGCTGTGGGTTCGAGCCCCGTCAGTCCCGACGGATCCAAATCCAATAAAAAAAAGATATCAACATATCGCGCCTTTTTCTGTTAAACTAGGTCAAAAGAAAACGGTCGAATTTCATGCCTAATACGATCAATTTTCTCATTTTTTTTTCAAGAAAATTATATCATAAAAAAAAACAAAAAAGGAGTTTAGAACTTAACCCCTTTCCTTTTTCTATTTTGTTTCGATTGTTTGTTTGGTTTATTTCTAAACCCTTTGTAAACAATGGAAGTGGAAGCGGTTAGGTGGTTGTACAAGTAAGGCGGTCGATTATAGAAAAGACAGAATGGAAAAGAATGATAAATAAAAAAAAAGTATTAAGTATTAGTATTTTAGTATTAAAGTAAATGAATTCTTTTGATTGAATCCGGGATTCAAGTTTGTATTCGGTGTGTGGATAAAAGATCTGCCTATGTTATACTATTGAATTCTCGACGATGAATCGACTTGACAGTCAGATATTGTTATTCATGATATTGATCCCATTCGCTATCATCGAAATGTAATTGATCCCATTGAATTTACAAGCGAAAGGGTTATCATCTCTATGGGATTAAATCCCGAGTTATTGTGAAGTAAAAAAAAAACAAACGATGAGATTATGGAAGTAAATATTCTCGCATTTATTGCTACTACATTGTTCGTTCTAGTTCCTACTGCTTTTTTTTTTTTTGGATAAGGTAAGTATTATAACCAAAGAAAACTATACAAAGAGCAAAGGGGCATACCCCAGGCACTAGAGAGGACATGCCCTCCTAGAAAAAAGCCAAAAGGCTACAAAGCCAAAAGGCTACAAAAGAATCAACAAAAGATGTCATCAGGTAGGTGCCACGAAAGGTGAAGCCATTTATTGTCATAAGATGGATTCACCTTTCGTAAGGAGCTAACACGATTCCGAACATCAAAAACAATATCATAAAGAAGAGCAGAAACAGGCCGAAGAGGCATATCATTAGTGCAAGCATTCCTCTCCCTCCAAATATGGTAGACTGACGCTGCAAAAGACAGACGAACCAGAAGATGACATAAAGAGGCTCCGGAGAACTGACATACCCACTCAACAGTCTGACACCAATCTCGGCGACTCCAATCTAACCCACACATGGCCAGCACAGACGACCAGACCCTTGAAGAATAGAGGCACTGGAAGAAAAGATGATCAATGTCCTCACTCGAACAACCACAAAGAATACACCGCGAGCAAGCAGAGATGCTAAATCTCATCAGACTGTCATGAGTACAAAGGCCACCCTGAATAGACATCCAAAGAAGAAAGGAATGACGGGGAATTGCCTTCCGGAACCAAACAACTCGAGACCAATGCATCTGGGGTCTCCTTGACCTCATAGCATTCCAGGCACTATCCACAGAGAATCTTCCGTTTGTATCCTCCTCCCAAACCAGCACATCCTCCCTCAAACTAGAAGGAGACGGAAGATGAGACTGAGCCAAATCAAAAAGAGCAGCAGATGTAGATGGGGGCCATTGCCAAGCAGAATCGGAGATAATGGATGCAACTGTAGCCATTCTATCCAAGCCAGAATCATAAATCACTCTCTCGCCCAACGTGTCCACAATCGGGCCAACAGGATGCCAATAATCAAACCACAATAACGTCTTCTCACCATTCCCAATCCTCACTCTCATCCGCCGACGGGACCAAGAACGAAGCTCCAAGATCTTACGCCAATTCCAAGAGCAATCTGAAGGACAAGGGATCTCCCAAAAACTTCTACCCCGCAACAAATAAGAGTGAACCCAACTAGACCATGAGGAAACCTGGCCAGAACAAAGAAACCAAATATGTTTAACAATAGCCACTCTACTGCTTTTTTGCTTATAATATACGTAAAAACGGTCAGTCAAGGTGATTAATTTGAATGAAACTCGACTTCTTAGTTCTTATCAATGATTTAAGAAAAAAAATTACAATTTCCCGTCTTAGTCTTAAATAAAATGAACGAACTAGGATCAGCAATAGCCTATGAGATCCGATAGTATAGTAGAAAGACTCATATATGAATCTTTCTACTATACTATCTATTTTTATTATTGTAATGTATAAAGATAGAAACTGAATAGAGATCAATCTACAATATGGATATGTATCTTCATAATAGTATCTCAATTCTATTTCTTTGCTTCATCTATTTGTATTTTCATTTTGTTTATTCCAATCAATCTGAAATAAGTGAAAGGCGGCTCTTACGATTTTCTAATTTCTTGATTTCTGATTAGTTTCAATATGAATCCAGATATCCATTCGAATCAAATCAATGAAAGAAAAACAAACTTGGGCGTATATTACTAAAAGAAAATCAAGTTAATAAAAGAAAATGAAATATGAAAGAAATAAAGTAATCTTTTTTTAGCATTCCGAAGAAGTAATTGATTGAGCGGTTGATAGATGATCCAAGGAGTTCTATGGTACCTTCTTCAGATTTCAAAATGGGTGATTTGATCTATTCGCTGAGATAAAGACATAAGAATCAGACACAATATAACAACATAAAGTTCATTTTTTAGCACTTAACTTTTGGGTGGATTCCCGTGTTCAAAAAATGATTGCGGAGAACCCTTTTTTTCTTTTTTTAGTAGAATTTTTCGAATAGGATTGAAGTGCGTAAGAAGGCTTGTATTTAGTAAACCCGTACCCATATAGCTATAGCTATCTATATATACATCACCCCCCCTTTATTGCATAGTTCGATTCGGGACAGCGCATGTCGTGCTCTATCAAAATTTAGATTTACTCTTCAATCTAAATTGCAGTATGACAATTTTCGTCAAATTCCCTATAGAGAGGCACCATACACAGATAAGATAACCGATAAGCTAGAAGCTCGCCCTGAAACGATTTATGTTTGGGGTTTACATAGACTCATAATTGCTGTTATAATTGAAATTGAGAATTGAAATTGGTTTTTTTTTCTAGAAAAAAAACCAATACCAATTAGGTAGGTATTAATTTTGATTTGCTTCTATCATTTATCATTAGGAAACACACTTTCCAATTTAAATCCAAGAGTCGGTCATGAATTTATAGTCACTAGTTAACGGTTCCAATTTGGCCTGAATTTTGGCTTTTGTGACTGAAAATACACATTTTTTTTTTTCAATAGAAAAAAAGAAAGAGAAAAGAGAGGGATTAAGATATTGTGTGTTTTGAGATACTATAAAATCAATTGCAGAAATGGAGTTGCTCCAAAAGAAGAAAAAAAAAAAGGACAGATTTCTTTTAGGCAAGATTTAAGAAAAACGAGATTTCAGAGGGAAGTACAAAAAAAAAGACATTGAGTACCCCCCAAAACAAAATAAGCAAATGGGGAATATTTGTTGGGATGTATGCCCTAGAGCTACATGTGATGTAAACGGTTTCATGCGTTTTGAAATAAAACGATGCATTATTCATTTATCAAAATTGTATGTTTATCTATCGCATATTATATATCTTCGTAAATACCGTAGATTACTTATGTACCTTCAGACTTAATGTATGAGAGTGTCATACACCAGAGAATTTGAGTCTGAAGTTAGTAATCTTAAATAGTCTTAGAGAGCAAACAAACCGGGTACGTTGTTTGTGGTTTATCTATAGCTGCGGTCCATTTTATATTTGTATGGCGATCTTAATCCGGATCGTCTATGTAGAGACATGAGAATGGAGGCACCTTGTATGATGCGATCATATAGGACTGGACCGAGATAGAAATGACATTCTTATAATATCCGTTAAGCAAAGAAAGTCATTTCCATCTACTTGATGGTCATATATGGGTTGATCTTAATCCTGAGTGTACTACGAACTCCTGCATGGCAGGCTGTGTCCTTTGATTTACAAAGGTGAGGTTGGTGTAGCAATCCCAACCAATAGCCACGTACTTTGGGGACACAGTTTGTTTTGTAGCTGGGAACGTTTTACATAGACATGGAGTTCACTCCTTCTTGCGAGAAGTAGATGAGTATCTTTCTTAAGGGTTGATTCGGTACTTGAACGATTTGAGCGCTCAAGTCTTTCTATTACAAATAGAAAGATTAATATTCATAATAGTTATGAATAAATCATTCATTAGAGAGTCAATGGTACTTAAGGTAAAAATAATTAGAGGGGTATAACGAACATTATGACCCGGCTCTAATTACGAGATACTCGTGAAGGATCAATTCGTATGCAATGACTATATCGGTGGACACTGACTTGCTTCGACTTAATATTTCATCTGCGGCAACGAGAGTGCAACTTCGGATTTTTAGTGGAATAACCCGGAGTTAATAATTCGAAATATTTAATTAAGAGCTTAATTAATATTTCGAGATTATCGGAGCTCAGAACCGTAGGTCCATTTGGTCCCCGTGCTAGCTCGATATACTTTAGCGGAGTTAATATAATTGGATAGTCTAATTATATGCTCAAAAAGAATAAATATTATTAATATGATTAATAATATTAATTACATCACACTTGAGACTATGCATTAAAAGTTAATGTAAGGTATTAATAATTATATGATAATTATTAAAAATAGAACATTGAATTATATATGATATAATTTAATAAGGCTAAGATTTATTTTGGAAACAAAAATCATCACCATGATCGAATTCCTTATTAGATAAGGAATATGATTTGTTTGTTGGGAAACAAAATCAAATCAAAATACATCACCATGGCCGAATTCCTCATTAAGTAAGGAATAGGATTTGTTTGTTTTAGAAACAAAATCAAACAAAAATTCCTTGCCTTGGCCGAAATTATGAGAGGATTGGGAGACTTGTGGTTGATTTGTTTTATGAAACAAATTACCCCAAGTATAAAAAGAAAAATATAATTTTTCTTTTGAGAACAAGAAATTAGAAAACCCTAGCCTCCTTCTCTTCTTCATGCTCTCAAGAGTTGAGAAAGTTAATTGAAGAACCTGAAAATTTTTTAGGTGTGTGATTTAATCTCTAAAACGTTTAGGGATTAATTGGTGAGCGTAGCCCACACTACCCTCCGTGAGTAACGAGACATAGCTCAGAAGACCTTGTGGCATTGGAAAACCTTCTCTCCCTCTCACCAGCAAGTCACGGAAGTGAGGAACAAATTTCCCCACTGCCGCGCGCATATCATACAATTTGGGGCTCGATTTTTGTTTGGTTTTAATTCAGTTTTTGGGAAACACTTTTGAGGATTTTTAGGGCTGAGTTAGGATTGTTTTTGAGTGAAAAATCAGACCTAAAAGCCTACAGTAGATCACGCAAATTGTGGACTGGTTTGGGTGCAGTTCACGCGTGTAACGGGTGCAAAACAGTCCGCTATTTCACTGCAGTTCAAGGGGTTGTTCGGGGACTGTTTCGGTGGCATTCCGGGGCTGAAATCTTGTTCTAAACAGAAGCAAAATTTCAGTATACCCACTGGTACCATTTGGCCAAAGGAAGGTGATGAGTGGTAAATCTATCACTATTTCCCACTCACTTAACATAATATTTTGTATAGTTTCTTGGGATGTGTGAATATTTTGATGTGTTTTTGTGTTATTTTGTAGATAAATAAAGTTTCAGGACATTCTGGAGGTGAATTGGAGCAAAACAGGAAAAACTGGACAAAAAGGGCAAAATTGTCATTTCAGTGTCGCGACGCTGAAGCCTTGCGCGTCGCGACGCCCAGCATGCGCCGGATTTGCTAAAGTACGCCGTGGACACGTGGACCAATCAGAAAGTTTGCTAACGTGCGCCGCCTGCTAAAATGCGCCGATCATGCTATCTTGCGCCTGCCACGTGTCACCATCACAACGGACTTGCTAATGTGCGCCGGTGCCACGTGTCGCGATCTAACGCTACCGACAATCGCCCTCCACACGTCAGCGTGACGTAAGCAATGACGTCATTAACAGTGCCACGTCATCGGATAAGGATCTGATCTCTTAGCCACCTCGCCACGTGTCAAGCCGTCATTTTACCATGATTAACTGTAGCTGGCGTCGCGACGCTGAACTGTAGCTGGCGTCGCGACGCTGGACCCTTATCCGCGCCTATAAATAGAGCTCGAAATTTCAGATTTCAGTGTACCTCTCCCTCCCACTTCTTTGATGTAATTAGGGAGTTCTTCTCTCTCTAAGTTTCTTTTAATTTAGTTTTGTAATTTTTAATTACGTTCTGTAATAATAATAATTTACTTTCTTTATTTTACAGTTTTTACTATTCACTATGAGGAGGTAACTTCCTTATGCTAGGGTGAAAGGTAATTCTTTTACTATTACTATTTAGATTAATCTCCCTTAAAAATAATATATTTACTATTTAAAATTTGACTTAATGACAAGAAACCCACTTAGATTCGAAAATCCAAGCCCCAAGCAACGGACAGAACCCCAAGAACCGCGAATTTGATTTTGTTGAAACAAAACCCTTCCAAGGCCACAAAGAAGACCCACAAAGAACTTGCCATTGAGAACCTTTAAGATGAATCCTTGTAGTGTTTTGCTAGCAATAGAGACGCCACTGAGTTTGCCAAAACTTAGATAAGTCGATTCAAACTTGAAAAGGGGAATCCCTCCCTTACAAGAATTCGGCCAAAGCCAAAGCTTTAAGCTTTTAAGTTTTTTTATAAAATTTCGTTCGTTCCTTCAAATGAAGAAGAAAGTAAGCTTAAATAGTGTTACAAAAAGAAACCCTAAAGGCATAAAGACAACAATGCCCCTAAAAACGAAATTACACAAATATCAAGTCTTTAAGTCTTCAAATGCCTAGGAAGCTTTATTCTAAACTGATTTGGGCCAAGTGAAATGGTTTTGGGCCCTTTCCATCGAAGCCCACATGCATCTCTATTTGTTTGTTGCAGTCGGCCATAAAACTCTGAACTAATCCCGTCATTGCTTCTCTGAGTCTTTTGGTCCTCTACCTCGTAATTGGCCCTTCTGGTACTTGTAATGCATCCTTTGGTTTGTTGTCGGCCTGGATCATGTCATCCCCTCCCTCTTGAAAAGGATTCGACCTCGAATCTGTACCTGCATCAAAAGGAGTTAAGTCAGAAACATTAAATGTAGCAGACACATTATACTTACCTTGTAAATCCAGCTTGTATGCATTGTCATTAATCCGTTCCAAAACTTGAAATAGACCATCCCCTCTCGGTTGTAGCTTAGATTTACGTTGTTCAGGAAATCTCTCCTTGCGCATGTGTACCCAAACCCAATCTCCAGGCTGAAATACCACACGTTTTCTTCCCTTATTACCATGAGAAGCATATTGCTCATTCTTTCGTTGTATTTGCTCTCTTGCTTTCTCATGTATGTGCTTCACCAAATCGGCTTTCCTTTTTCCATCTAACCCCACATGCTCATCAATAGGCAAAGGTAACAAATCCAATGGAGTTAGTGGCTGAAAACCATAAACAATTTCAAAAGGTGAAAAAGATGTAGAAGAATGAATGCTACGATTATATGCAAACTCAATAAATGGCAAACAATCTTCCCAACTTTTCAAATTCTTTCCAACTATAGTGCGTAATAATTGAGATAAAGTCCTATTAACTACCTCTGTTTGTCCATCAGTCTGTGGATGACGTGTGGTAGAATACAATAGTTTGGTGCCTAGTTTAGCCCACAACACCTTCCAAAAATGGCTAAGGAACTTAACATCTCTATCTGATACAATACTCCTAGGTATACCATGGAGTCGCACTATGTCTCTGAAAAATAAATCTGCAATGTTTGTAGCATCATCGGTTTTATGACAGGCAATGAAATGAGCCATTTTACTAAACCTATCAACTACAACAAAGATTGAATCTCTACCCCTCTTTGTCCTAGGCAAACCTAACACAAAATCCATCGATATATCAACCCAAGGTTCACTAGGTACAGGCAAAGGGGTATACAAACCATGTGGCATTAATTTAGATTTAGCATGCTTACATGTTAGACACTTATCACAAACACGCTCAACATCACGTTTCATTTTAGGCCAATAAAAGTGCTCATGTAAAATAGCTAAAGTCTTAGTAATCCCAAAATGCCCCATCAAACCTCCCCCATGCGCTTCCTTCACAAGCAACTCACGCATACTACAAGCAGGAACACACAACCTGTTCGCTTTAAATAAGAATCCGTCATGAATGTAAAACTTTCCAAAAGATGACTTTGCACAAGTAGCAAAAATCTCACCAAAATCAGAATCACACTCATATAATTCCTTAATCAAATCAAATCCCAACATCAGTGCATGCATTGAAGTAAGTAAAACATACCTGCGAGATAATGCATCGGCCACTATGTTTTCTTTACCTTGCTTGTAGCGTATAACATATGGAAATGACTCAACAAATTCCATCCACTTTGCGTGTCGCTTATTCAGCTTACCTTGACCCTTCAAGTGTTTTAATGATTCATGGTCGGTGTGGATCACGAACTCTTTAGGCCACAAGTAGTGCTGCCATGTCTCAAGTGCTCTCACAAGCGCATATAACTCTTTGTCATACGTGGGGTACCTCAAAGCTGCTCCATTCAGCTTCTCACTAAAATAGGCTATTGGCCGCTTTTCTTGCATGAGAACTGCTCCAATACCTAACCCTGATGCGTCACACTCAATCTCAAATGTCTTCTCGAAGTTGGGTAGTGCTAAAATAGGTGCACTGCATAACTTCGCTTTAAGGTCCTGGAAAGCTCGCTCTTGCGCCTCGCCCCATTGAAAACAAGCTGCCTTCTTTACTACCTCAGTCAATGGCACGACAATGCTACTGAAGTCCTTGACAAATCTCCTATAAAAGCTCGCTAACCCATGAAAGCTTCAGACTTCTGTCACTGTAGTTGGTGTAGGCCATTCCTGAATTGCCTTTACCTTCTCCACATCTACCTCGATGCCATCTGCACTCACAACAAAGCCAAGAAAAACAATTCTATCCATGCAAAATGTGCATTTGTCAGAGTTAGCATACAATTGTTCTTTTCGTAAAACATCAAGTACATGCTCCAAATGCATTACATGCTCATCTACTGTTTTACTATAAACTAAGATGTCATCAAAATAAACCACAACAAACTTACCTAAAAATGCACGCATAACATGATTCATCAATCTCATAAATGTGCTAGGTGTGTTTGAGAGACCAAATGGCATAACTAACAATTCATACAAGCCATACTTAGTCTTAAATGCAGTTTTCCACTCATCTCCCTCTCTCATGCGAATTTGATGATATCCACTCTTTAAATCAATCTTACTAAAAATTTTAGAACCATGCAATTCATCCAACATGTCATCTAGCCTAGGAATGGGGTGACGATACTTTACCGTAATATTGTTGATAGCTCGGCAGTCAACGCACATACGCCACGTCCCATCTTTCTTAGGAACTAGAAGCACTGGTACTGCACAAGGACTCATGCTTTCACTTACATACCCCTTGTCCATCAACTCCCGTACTTGCCTTTGTAGCTCCTTTGTCTCCTCGGGATTGCTCCTATAAGCCGGTCTGTTAGGAATGACTGCTCCAGGTATGAAGTCTATCTGGTGTTCAATACCTCTAATGGGTGGAAGCCCACTAGGTATGTCCTCAGTCAGTACGTCACTGTAATTTTTTTTTTGGATAAGGTAAGTATTATAACCAAAAAAACTATACAAAGAGCAAAGGGGCATACCCCAGGCACTAGAGAGGACAGTCCCTCCTAGAAGAAAGCCAAAAGGCTACAAAGCCAAAAGGCTAAAACAGAATCAACAAAAGATGTCATCGGGAAGGTGCCACGAAAGGTGAAGCCATTTATTGTCACAAGATGGATTAACCTTTCTTAAGGAGCTAACACGATTCCGAACATCAAAAGCAATATCATAAAGAAGAACAGAAACAGGCCGAAGAGGCATATCATGAGTGCGAGCATTCCTCTCCCTCCAAATATGGTAGACCGACGCTGCAAAAGACAGACGAACCAGAAGATGACATAAAGAGGCCCCGGAGAACAGAGAAACCCACCCAACAGTCTGACACCAATCTCGGCGACTCCAATCTAGCCCACACATGGCCAGCACAGACGACCAGACCCTAGAAGAATAGAGGCACTGGAAGAAAGATGATCAATATCCTCACTCGAACAACCACAAAGAATACACCGAGAGCAAGCAGAGATGCCAAATCTTATCAGACTGTCCTGAATCCTGCAAAAGAGATGAAATAGACACATGAAGCAAATGGTCAGAGTTAGTAAAATAAATATGAGGCTCCTTATAGACTAACAATAACATGAGCTTGCTAGCCTTGAACGCTTTCCTTGCTTCACCCTCACCCATGTAGAAACTCTTTTTAACTCTCCCTTTTGTTTCCCCCTTACGTTCACTCACACTCCCCTTGGAAATTCCCACGGCCTTGGCCTTATTTTTCTCACCAGATACACCACTCTCACTAGTCTCACCCAAGGTGGTGTTTCCCTTCGCTCTCTCTTTGTCACGCTCAAGTTGCAACTTAACCTGGTCTTCATGGACTTGTGCAGGTGTAAGTGGGTATGATGTAATGGGTTTTCCCTTATGCTGGAAAGAGTACTTGTTCTTGAACCCATCATGAATAACCTTCTTATCAAACTGCCACAGCCTGCCCAAAAGAATATGTCCTGCATGCATCGGTATCACATCACATAGGACATCATCTGTGTATGGCCCAATGGTAAAGCTCAACAATACCTACTTTGTCACACTTATTTCCCCACAATCATTTAACCACTGTAACTTGTAAGGCTTCGGGTGTCTTAAGCAACTCAACCCCAATCGCTCAATCAAAGCCGTGCTAGCAACATTAGTACAAATGCCCCCATCTATGATCATACTACACCCCTTGCCATTCACACGGCACCTAGTATGGAATATATTCTCCCTCTGCTGCACACTCTCATCCTCTACAACATGTGCACTCAAAGCACGCTTGACAACTAATGATAAGTTATCCAGCGGGTATGCAGCTCCCTCATGGTCACTAGCATCCTCCAACTCTGGCATCTCCTCCTCAACCTCATTATCTGTAGAGTACACCTCTCCACTTTTTTTATCAATCACTAAGGTTCGCCTATTGGGACATTGTGAAGCATAGTGTCCCATGCCCAAACACTTGAAACACTTGACATCTTTAGTTCTAGCAGCTGTACCCTCAGGTTTTGGTCTAGTTTTGCTATGTTCTGCAGCCTCTTTACCCTTGGCACTAGGTTCGGCCCTAGGCTTATTAAAGCCTCCACTGAATTCACCTCTAGGCTTGTCAAAGCCTCCATCTCGCTTCTCATTCGGAACCCATTTCCCTTTCCATGCAGAAGTAGCCTGAGTACCAAATCTGGATGTTGACTTTTTCTTGAGTTGCCTTTCTATCTTGATAGCAATGTGAAGCATATCCTCCAAATCAACATAATGATGCAACTCCACCATGTTTGCAATCTCTCTATTCAAGCCCCCTAGAAATCGTGCCATAGTAGCTTCTGCATCCTCAACTACATTTGCCCTGATCATGGCAACTTCCATCTCTGTGTAATAGTCCTCAACACTCTTGGTCCCCTGATACAGATGTTGTAGTTTCTGATACAACTCCCTATAATAATGACTGGGTATAAATCTCTTTCTCATGAGACCCCTAAGTTCTGCCCATGTCTGAACCAGTCTCTCATAGTTTCTCCTCCGAGTAGAGACAAGCTGATCCCACCAAATCATAGCATAATCGGTAAACTCAATTGCTGCCAGACTGATCTTCTTCTCGTCTGAGTAGTGATGACAGTTGAAAATCAATTCTATTTTCTTTTCCCATTCTAAATAAGCTTCAGGATCATTCTTGCCTTGGAATGTTGGTATCTTGATCTTGATGCTACCCAGATCACCATCTACATCTCCTCGCCTACCATATCCTCTCCGATCATAATCCCCTCTTCTGGCATCAAATGCACCTCTATCATCAAACCGTCTATCCCTCCTATCATTCCTTCTATCAAACCTCCTATTAGGCCTCCTATCATGCCCAGGCTGAAATCTCTCCTCCACATCATCAAAACCATCAGAATCATCAAACTCATTTTCAGCTTCCTCTTCATCTGGTGGTACATATTGTGGTGGTACACGGCGAGGTGGTACATTGAGAGGTGGTGGTACATTCTGAGGTGGTGGTACTCTGGGACCGCTACCAGTTTGAATACTCTCGACACTCTTGGACAATCTCTCCAAAGCAGTATTCATATTCTCCATCATATCTATAAATTTCCTATCCAAAGCCTCAAGCTTTTCATCAGTAGTTAGACCTGCCATCTCAACACTAAACAAACAGATTAGAAATAACAAGAAAGTAAAGCAAATATCTAAATCCTCACAATCTCACGTGTTTACACTCGAATGATATCACTCCACTCGTGTTTGCACTCTATTGGCTTTTACCCAATACTGTGCTCACAATCACTGCCTTTTACCACTCTTGAGTTCGTCCTCAATCAAATGTGAATCACACTCAATCCAAGAATACAAACCAAATGTAGTCCTCAAGCCAGCATGAAACACAAAGGTCTAATAATATATATGGGACAGGTGGAAACAAAATACGAATAGGAATAGCAACGAAGAAGACTCAATCAATAATACTTAAACTAGAGTATTTGGAATAAAGACGTGAACAATTAGCACAATGGAAAAAAAATAAGCATGCAATTTCACGGTCGTATGCAATTTCGGGAGAAAATTTGGCACCTCTATAAAAATTTTGATGGAATACCCTCCACGGGCACCTAAATGATAATATGGAACAAACTAGATTCAACCAAAAAAAATCAATTTTTTTACTCTTTTTTTTTTCCTCAAGTGATCACTATCACTCAAGTCTCTTTTTTTTTTTTATAACGTCAGATGCTAAATGTGGTTCTGATTTCAGAGGGTGATTTAGGTTCTGGTTTCAGAGGCTGGTTTTCAAAGCCTGATTTCAGAGTCTGACGAGGGTCTGAATCCAGGGTCTGAATTCAGAGGCTAATGGTTTGGGTCTGATTTCAGAGGTTACTGGTCTGGGTCTGATTTCAGAGGCTAAGTTTCAGGGTCTGATCTCAGAGGCTAATTCAATGGTTAAGTTTCAGGGTCTGATCGCAGAGTCTGATTCAATGGTTAAGTTTCAGGGTCTGAACCAAGAGTCTAATTTCAGAGGCAGATTTCAAAGGTTACGTTTTAGGTCTGATTTCAGACTTCACTTAGTTTTCAGGGTCTGATTTCACACTGCACTAGGGTTTTAGAAACAAAACACACAGCCGCCAAAGAACATGCTTATTTCTTAAACATATGCTAAAGAACAGAATGACTATGACGAACTGAACTGATAGGAAGAACAGAACAGAAGCCCAGAACTGGAAAATGATGAATTGTTATGCAACTATGATGAACTGACAGGAAGAACAGAACAGAAACCCAGAATTGGAAAAAGATGAACTGATATGCTTCACAACAAAACCAGATCCAGAATATGCTTCACAACAAAACCAGATCCAGAATATAAACAAAACAAAAACAGCAACAAGAACCAACAAGAACTGAAACGAAAATAACAAAGAACAAAAGAAAAACAGAATCAAACAAAAGGAAAGTTAGAAAAAATCAGACCTTGGAACCCTGAGCTCTAGATACCAAATGACAAGAAACCCACTTAGATTCGAAAATCCAAGCCCCAAGCAACGGACAGAACCCCAAGAACCGCGAATTGATTTTGTTGAAACAAAACCCTTCCAAGGCCACAAAGAAGACCCACAAAGAACTTGCCCTTGAGAACCTTTAAGATGAATCCTTGTAGTGTTTTGCTAGCAATGGAGACGCCACTAAGTTTGCCAAAACTTAGATAAGTCGATTCAAACTTGAAAAGGGGAATCCCTCCCTTACAAGAATTCGGCCAAAGCCAAAGCTTTAAGCTTTTAAGTTTTTTTATAAAATTTCGTTCGTTCCTTCAAATGAAGAAGAAAGTAAGCTTAAATAGTGTTACAAAAAGAAACCCTAAAGGCATAAAGACAACAATGCCCCTAAAAACGAAATTACACAAATATCAAGTCTTTAAGTCTTCAAATGCCTAGGAAGCTTTATTCTAAATTGATTTGGGCCAAGTGAAATGGTTTTGGGCCCTTTCCATCGAAGCCCACATGCATCTCTATTTGTTTGTTGCAGTCGGCCATAAAACTCTGAACTAATCCCGTCATTGCTTCTCTGAGTCTTTTGGTCCTCTGCCTCGTAATTGGCCCTTCTGGTACTTGTAATGCGTCCTTTGGTTTGTTGTCGGCCTGGATCATGTCACTTAATCAGGATACCGCCAGATTGGTCGGTTGGTAATAAAATTCCTTTTACGCCTTTATGGCTGGTTATTTTGGTTCCGCCTTTATGGCTGGTTATTTTGGTTCCGCCTTTATGGCTGGTTATTTTGGTTCCGCCTATATGGTTGGTTGGACTTAAATTGACTTAATCAGGTTACCGCCTATATGGCTGGTTGGTAATAATCACAAGTTTATATATTATTTTATTGGGAGATATCTAAATAAGTAGTAGTAGAAATAATTCCTTTTACCTTAGCATTTTATTTTATTTTACTTTTAAGCTTTTACTTTACTGCAATTACTTTTCAGCACTGTTACTTATGGCTTTTACTTTTAAGTTTTCATTAGCCCTAGCTATGTGTCATAACTAAGTTAGTTATCTAGGGTTGTGATGAATTTCAATATCACGGGTTTATGGCTGGTTATTTTGGTTCCGCCTTTATGGCTGGTTATTTTGGTTCCGCCTTTATGGCTGGTTATTTTGATTCCGCCTATATGGCTGGTTGGACTTAAATTGACTTAATCAGGTTACCGCTTATATGGCTGGTTGGTAATAATCACAAGTTTATATATTATTTTATTGGGAGATATCTAAATAAGTAGTAGTAGAAATAATTCCTTTTACCTTATCATTTTATTTTATTTTACTTTTAAGCTTTTACTTTACTGCAATTGCTTTTCAGCACTGTTACTTATGGCTTTTACTTTTAAGTTTTCATTAGCCCTAGCTATGTGTCATAGCTAAGTTAGTTATCTAGGGTTGTGATGAATTTCAATATCACGGGTTTATAAGGGGTTAGATTATAATTTGGGTAATATAAAGATCTATTTATTGAGTCTTAATCTTAATGCTCTTTAATTAACTGGCCATTAATTAAATTGATAAGGTAAACTTAAAATGAACTAGACATAGGGATTTTAAGTTTAAGACCTTAGACTCAATAGCCCACGATCTTCCTTGAGGATAGATAACCCTTTAATAGATTTCCTTATATGATAGGAATATACTTGTCGGGCGGGGGTAGCCATAATTGGAACTTAATCTTAATGAATCTAGGTAATTTGGTTGACATAGACATATGGTTCAATTGGATTATACTAGGTATTTGTAATTGACCATCGGAAGAGGCTTTTACATAAATTAGTGTTCCAGGTTAATAAATCAATATTTTACCCAACTATAAGATAATCACTTCATCTTTAATTAATATTGGAATAAATCACAACCCTGGATAGTTTTTAATATTGAATTTTCTTAAAATCTACTTTCGAACAATTTTATTTACGTGTCTTTAAATTTAGAATCGTCGCCATTTCAAATCAATTAAAAAACCTGTTAGATACTAGTAATCATTTGACCTCATAAAAATTAATATATAAGGTTTTAAGTCCTCGTGGGATTGATACTTTTTATACTACTTGAACGATACGTACGCTTGCGTTATACGTGTGTGTTTACGCCAGTCAGAAGGGCAAAGCAGAAAAAATTTTCAAGTTCGATCCGTGGGCCTAACCACTTCTGCTGCGCGAGGGAAAGCGTTTCCTACAATTGGCATCAAGAGCGAGGTTGAAAAGTGCTCTTAACCCTTCACTTTTTCATTTAAAGTTTCTGTTTTTAATATATTTATATGAGTTATAATATGATATGCATGTTTAGATGAGTGGGCACATTGTGATATTCATGTGATGAATGGTTTTGTTATTTCATGTGATGAATGGATTTTGCACTGGTCGTAAATTTTTCTGGCTCTTATTTTTGTAGTTGGTTTTGGTTTTGGGATGTAAGGCCATAAGACCATTGTTTATATTTGTTGTAATTTTAATTTTCAATGTAAAGTTTCAATTCTTTGTAATTTGGAGCACCGAAGTCGCAAGAGAGCCAACACCACTTTGGAGCGAGATTTGAAGGCCAAGGAATGCCTTGGAGAATCTTTTGTACTAATTAGATTAGTATAGGAAAAATAAGAGCCCGGTCAATGCAAAATATTTTTATGTTATATGTATGTTTATTTCGAATTGTTTGAATAACATGACATATAGCTTAGGGTGCCCACTCATGCATTTTACTTGCCATAACATGTCATAGATGCATTATCATTACAAACATAAAATTATGATTTTATGTAATTTAAAATGTTTAAGTTAAAAAAATGATATGCATTGAAATCATTAATTAGATTAATTAGATTTATAGTCTAAAACTTGAATTCTAATATATTGGGCTTAATTGGTGCATAATAAATTCCATTGGTATATAGGATGGAAACCCGAATATAAATTCCATAGCCGATTCCGAATGGATGGAAATATGGTATGCACTCGGGATACAATTCCACGTACCATTGGATTTTTATAACGCACTAAAAATTTATTAAAATGTTTAATTGAATTTTGACCATTTAGAATTTGACAAGAAACTCACTTGGGTTAGAAACCAAGCAAACCCCCAAGCATCTTTCTCAAAACCCCAAGAACTTTGAATACTGATTTTGTAGGAACAAAACCCAACCAAGATCAGACCCTAACCACCATGAAACTCACGTCCATGATAACCACAAGTATGAAATCAGATTGTATTTTGCTAGCAATTGGAGACGCCACTAAGTTGCCAAGCTTAGATAAGTCAATTTGAACTTGAAAAGGGGAATCCCTCCCTCACAAGAAATTTAGCCATAGCCAAAGCTTAAAAGCTTCAAGTTTTACTGAAAATTTCGTGAATTGTCTTCAAAGAAGAAGAAACAAGGTTTAAATAGGTTACAAGGAAAACCCTAAAGGTGTGAATGGACAAAAATGTCCCTGAAGTGAAATTACCAAAATCCCTAAGTGAAGCACCTCAACCACGACCATTAAGGTCCTTTTGCACCTAAATACATCATAAGTAAATTCAAAATGTCGAGCACAAATGACAAAAATGCCCTCATTTGGCCGAATTCAACAAAGTCCCAAAATGGTGAAATCGGGTCAAAAGGGTGTTGGTGCTGAAGCTGCTCTGCTATGCTTCAGTCTGAGCTGATCTGGGTCAAATGAAATAGCTTGGGAACCTCTCTGGTTATGCCCATATGTGTCTCTGGTGTGTACTTGACTTGGTTGCTGCAACTGGTCACATAGCTTTGAGCTAGTCCCGCAAATGCCTCTTTGATCTTCTTTGCTCTTTGGCGTGTGATTGGACCTGTTGGCAACTGCATGGGTTCTTCCAAGTTGTTAGCTGCATCTTGTAATGTCTCTGGTGTGGTTGGACTCATGTCATTCCCTCCTTGTTGAAAAGGATTCGACCTCGAATCTGAACCTGCATCAAAATGAGTTAAGTCAGAAACATTAAAAGTAGCAGATACATTGTACTTACCTTGCAAATCCAGCTTATATGCATTGTCATTGATCCTTTCCAAGACTTGAAAAGGTCCATCTCCTCTCGATTGTAGCTTGGATTTACGCTGTTCGGGAAATCTCTCTTTACGCATGTGTACCCAAACCCAATCACCAGGTTGAAAGACTACACGCTTTCTTCCCTTATTTGCATGAGAAGCATATTGCTCGTTCTTTCGTTGAATGTGCTCTTTGACCTTCTCATGGATATGCTTCACCAAATCAGCCTTCCTTTTACCATCTAACCCTGTATGCTCATCAATAGGCAATGGTAACAAGTCCAATGGAGTTAGTGGCTGAAAACCATAAACAATCTCGAAAGGTGAAAATGATGTAGAAGAATGAATGCTACGATTATATGCAAACTCAATAAATGGCAAACAATCTTCCCAACTTTTCAAATTCTTACCAACTATAGTGCGCAATAATTGAGATAAAGTCCTATTAACTACCTCCGTTTGTCCATCAGTCTGTGGGTGACATGTGGTAGAATACAATAGTTTGGTACCTAGTTTAGCCCACAACACTTTCCAAAAATGGCTAAGGAACTTAACATCTCTATCAGATACAATACTCCTAGGTATACCATGGAGTCGAACTATGTCTTTGAAAAATAAATCTGCAATGTTTGTAGCATCATCAGTTTTATGACATGCAATGAAATGAGCCATTTTACTAAACCTATCAACTACAACAAAGATTGAATCTCTACCCTTCTTTGTCCTAGGCAAACCTAACACAAAATCCATCGATATATCAACCCAAGGTTCTTTAGGTACAGGCAAAGGAGTATACAAACCATGTGGCATTAATTTAGATTTAGCATGTTTACATGTTAGACACTGATCACAAATTCGTTCAACATCACGTTTCATCTTAGGCCAGTAAAAGTGTTCATGTAAAATAGCTAAAGTCTTTGTAATCCCAAAATGCCCCATCAAACCTCCCCCATGCGCTTCTTTCACAAGCAACTCACGCATACTACAAGTAGGAACACACAACCTGTTCGCTTTAAATAAGAAACCGTCATGAATGTAAAACTTTCCAAAAGATGACTTTGCACAAGCAACAATAATCTCACCAAAATCAGAATCACACTCATATAGTTCTTTAATCAAATCAAATCCCAACATCCGTGCATGCATTGAAGTAAGAAAAACATACCTGCGAGATAATGCATCGGCCACTATGTTTTCTTTACCTTGCTTGTAGCGTATAATATATGGAAATGACTCAACAAATTCCATCCATTTTGCATGTCGCTTATTCAGCTTACCTTGACCCTTCAAGTGTTTTAATGATTCATGGTCGGTGTGGATCACAAATTCTTTAGGCCACAAGTAGTGCTGCCACGTCTGAAGTGCTCTCACAAGCGCATATAACTCTTTATCGTATGTGGGGTACCTCAAAGCTGCTCCGTTCAGCTTCTCACTAAAATAGGCTATTGGCCTTTTTTCTTGCAAAAGAACTGCTCCAATACCTAACCCTGATGCGTCACACTCAATCTCAAATGTCTTCTCGAAATTGGGAAGTGCCAAAATGGGCGCACTGCATAACTTCGCTTTAAGATCCTGGAATGCTCGCTCTTGCGCCTCGCCCCATTGAAAACCAACTGTCTTCTTTACTACCTCGGTCAATGGCGCAGCAATGCTACTGAAGTCCTTGACAAATCTCCTATAGAAGCTCGCTAATCCATGAAAGCTTCGGACTTCTGTCACTGTAGTTGGTGTAGGCCATTCCTGAATTGCCTTCACCTTTTCCACATCTACCTCGATGCCATCTGCACTCACAACAAAGCCAAGAAAAACAATTCTATCCATGCAAAATGTGCATTTGTCAGAGTTAGCATACAATTGTTCTTTTCGTAACACATCAAGTACATGTCTCAAATGTAATTCATGCTCCTCAATCGATGTACTGTAAATTAAGATGTCATCAAAGTATACCACAACAAACTTACCTATAAATGCACGCATAACATGATTCATTAATCTCATAAAAGTGCTAGGTGCGTTTGTAAGGCCAAATGGCATAACTAACCATTCATATAATCCATATTTGGTCTTAAATGCGGTTTTCCATTCATCTCCCTCTCTCATGCGAATTTGATGGTATCCACTTTTCAAATCAATCTTACTAAATATCTTGGAACCATGTAATTCATCTAACATGTCATCTAGCCTAGGAATAGGATGGCGATACTTTACCGTTATATTATTGATGGCTCGACAATCAACACACATCCGCCATGTCCCATCTTTCTTAGGAACTAGAAGCACTGGTACTGCACAAGGACTCATGCTTTCCCTTACATACCCCTTGTCCATCAAATCCCGCACTTGTCGTTGAAGTTCCTTTGTCTCCTCAGGATTGCTTCTATAAGATGGCCTGTTGGGAATGACTGCTCCAGGTACGAAGTCTATCTGGTGCTCGATACCTCTAATGGGTGGAAGCCCACTAGGAATATCCTCAGTTAGTACATCTTTGTAGTCCTGTAAAAGAGATGAAATAGACATAGGAAGCAAAGGGTCAGAGTTAGAAAAATAAACATGGGGCTCCTTATAAACTAATAATAGCATCAGGCTGCTAGTCTTGAAAGCTCTCCTCGCTTCACCCTCACCTATGTAGAAACTCCTTTTCACTCTCCCTTTGGTGTCCCCCTTACTTTCACTCTCACTTCCCTTGGGTAAACTCTCGACCTTGGCCTTATTTTTCACACTCTCACTAGTTTCCCCCAAGTTAGTGTTTGCACTCGCCCTCTCCTTATCCCTCTCAAGTTGCAACTTAACCTGATCTTCATGGACTTGCCTCGGTGTAAGTGGGTATAGTGTAATGGGTTTCCCTTTATGCTGAAATGAATACTTATTCTTGAACCCATCATGAATCACTTTCTTATCAAACTGCCACGGCCTCCCTAAAAGTATATGACCCGCATGCATCGGAATCACATCACATAAAACATCATCTGTGTAAGGCCCAATGGTAAAGCTCAATAATACTTGCTTCGTTACCTTAACCTCACCACAATCATTTAACCACTGCAACTTGTAAGGCTTTGGGTGCTTCAAGCAACTCAACCCCAATCTCTCAATCAAAGTCGTGCTAGCCACATTGGTACAACTACCTCCATCTATGATCATACTACAACCCTTACCATTCACACGACATCTGGTGTGGAATATGTTCTCCCTCTGCTGATCACTCTCATCCTCAACAACTTGTGCTGTCAAAGCACGCTTAACAACTAGGGATAAGTTATCTAAAGGGTATGCAGCTCCTTCGTGGTCACTAGCATCTTCTAACTCCGGCATCTCATCCTCAACCTCATCATCTGTAGAGTATACATCTCCACTCTTGTCAATCATTAAGGTGCGCTTATTGGGACATTGTGAAGCATAATGTCCCATGCCCAAACACTTGAAACACTTAACATCCTTAGTTCTCGTAGATGTACCCTCAGGTTTAGGTCTAGGTTTACTCGATTCTGCTGCCTCTTTACCCTTACCACTAGGTTCGGCCCTAGGCTTGTTAAAGCCTCCACTGAAATCACCTCTAGGCTTGTTAAAGCCTCCATCTCGCTTCTCATTCGGAACCCATTTCCCCTTCCAAGTAGAAGTAGTCTGAGTACCAAATCTGGAAGTGGCCTTCTTCTTGAGTTGCCTTTCTACCTTGATAGCCATGTGAAGCATGTCCTCCAAATCAACATAATGATGTAACTCTACCATGTTGGCAATCTCTCTATTTAAGCCTCCAAGAAACCGTGCCATAGTAGCCTCTGCATCCTCAACTACATTCGCCCTGATCATGGCAACTTCCATCTCTGTGTAGTAATCCTCAACACTCTTGGTACCCTGATACAGATGTTGTAGCTTCTGATATAACTCACGGTAGTAATGGCTCGGAATGAACCTCTTCCTCATAAGACCTCTGAGTTCTTCCCAAGTCTGAACTGGTCTCTCATAGTTTCTTATCCGAGTAGTAACAAGCTGATCCCACCATATCATGGCATAATCTGTAAACTCAATAGCTGCCAGATTGATTTTCTTTTCATCCGAGTAGTGATGACAATTGAATATCAGCTCAATCTTCTTCTCCCATTCCAAATAAGCCTCGGGATCATTCTTTCCCTGAAAGGTTGGTATCTTGATTTTAATGCTACCTAGATCTCCATCCAAGTCTCCTCGTCTACCACCCCTTCGATCATAATCCCTTCGCCTATCATCAAATGCACCTCTATTATCAAATCGTCTATCTCTCCTATTATGTCTCCCATCAACCCTCCTATCACACCCTCTACCAAACCCCCTACCATGCCTCTGATCTTGTCTAGGCTGAAACCTCTCCTCAACATCATCAAGATCATCAAAATCATCAAACTCATTCTCGGCTTCTTCTTCATCTGATGGTATATGTTGTGGTGGTACTCGTCGTGGTGGCACATTATGAGGTGGTGGTACATTATGAGGTGGTGGTACATTATGAGGTGGTGGTACATTCTGAGGTAGTGGTGCTCTGGGGACACTGCCCGACTGAATACTCTCTACACTCTTGGACAACCTTTCCAATGCAGTATTCATATTCTCCATCATATCTGTAAACTTTCTATCCAAAGCTGCAAGCTTCTCATCGATGGTTAAACTAGCACCTGCCATTTCAAAGCTCAACAAACAAATCAGTAATAACAAGAAAGTAATACGATATGTAAAATCCTCTCAAGCTCACAATCTCACGTGTTTACACTCAATTATATCTCAATCCACTCGTGTTTACACTCTATTGGCTTTTACCCGATACTGTGCTCACACTCACTGCCTTTTACCACTATTGAGTTCTTCCTCAATTCAATTACAAATCAACTCAAATCCCAGAATGGTCAACTAAGGTGTAGTCCACAAGCTAGCAGAAACACAAAGAACCAATGATGTATATAGGGTAGTTGGAATAATATGAATGAGAATAGTAATCACGAAGACTCAATCAATAATACTTAAGCTAGAGTAATTAGAAATAAGGAGCAAACTATTAGCACAATGGAAAAAAAATAAGCATGCAGATTCACGGTCGTATGCAATTTCGGGAGAAAAATGCTAAATGCGGTTCTGATTCCAGAGGCTGATTAAGGTTCTGGTTTCACACTTTCTGGGTTAGAAACAACAACACACAGCCGCCAAGAACATGCTTATTTCTTAAACATATGCTAAAGAACAGAATGAATATGACGAACTGATATGAAAGACAGAACAAAACCCAGATCTGGAAAAATAATAAAGGATGAACTGATATGCAGAACAACAACAACCAGATCCAGAATATAAACACAACAAAACAGATCCAGAATATGAACACAACAAAAACAGATCCAGAATTTGAACACAACAAAAACAGATCCAAAATTTGAACATAACAAAAACAGATCCAGAATATGAACACAACAAAAAACCAGAAACAAGATCCAACAAGGACTGAAACGAAAATAACAAAGAACAAAATCAAAACAGAATCAAACAAAATGAAAGATAGAAAAATCAGACCTTGGAACCCTGAGCTCTGATACCAAATGACAAGAAACTCACTTGGGTTAGAAACCAAGCAAACCCCCAAGCATCTTTCTCAAAACCCCAAGAACTTTGAATACTGATTTTGTAGGAACAAAACCCAACCAAGATCAGACCCTAACCACCATGAAACTCACGTCCATGATAACCACAAGTATGAAATCAGATTGTATTTTGCTAGCAATTGGAGACGCCACTAAGTTGCCAAGCTTAGATAAGTCAATTTGAACTTGAAAAGGGGAATCCCTCCCTCACAAGAAATTTAGCCATAGCCAAAGCTTAAAAGCTTCAAGTTTTACTGAAAATTTCGTGAATTGTCTTCAAAGAAGAAGAAACAAGGTTTAAATAGGTTACAAGGAAAACCCTAAAGGTGTGAATGGACAAAAATGTCCCTGAAGTGAAATTACCAAAATCCCTAAGTGAAGCACCTCAACCACGACCATTAAGGTCCTTTTGCACCTAAATACATCATAAGTAAATTCAAAATGTCGAGCACAAATGACAAAAATGCCCTCATTTGGCCGAATTCAACAAAGTCCCAAAATGGGTGAAATCGGGTCAAAAGGGTGTTGGTGCTGAAGCTGCTCTGCTATGCTTCAGTCTGAGCTGATCTGGGTCAAATGAAATAGCTTGGGAACCTCTCTGGTTATGCCCATATGTGTCTCTGGTGTGTACTTGACTTGGTTGCTGCAACTGGTCACATAGCTTTGAGCTAGTCCCGCAAATGCCTCTTTGATCTTCTTTGCTCTTTGGCGTGTGATTGGACCTGTTGGCAACTGCATGGGTTCTTCCAAGTTGTTAGCTGCATCTTGTAATGTCTCTGGTGTGGTTGGACTCATGTCAGAATTTCATGATTTTAGACCCTTAAGTGCCTAGTATTTTAAGAGTTAAAATATTGTAACTCACTTATACTACTCTAATTAAATTAGTTTAAATAGAGTAAACATATTAGTAGAGACTAATTGACGCGGAACTCACTTGGAGGATTAGGCCAAGCAAACCCCTTGCAGCGGATAGAACCCCAAGAACCGCGAATTTGATTTTGTAGGAACAAAACCCTTCCAAGGCCACAAAGAAGACCCAAAAAGAACTTGTCTTTGAGAACCCTTAAGATGATTCCTTGAAGTGTTCTACTAGCACGGAGACGCCACTAAGGTTGCCACGCCTTAGATAAGTCGATTGCATGAGATAAGGGGAATCCCTCCCTTAAGCAAATTAGGCAATAGCCAAGACTTCAAAATGAAGATGAAATTCGAAATTTGGTGATTAGCTTCTCATTAAGATGAAATGAGTTTAAATAGTACAATGAAAGAAACCCTAATGGGTGCAAAATGACCAAAACACCCTAAGTTGCTAACTAATGGCTATTAAATGGCCATGCCCTTAATAGACATTTAATAACAAACACAAAGTCAAAAGAAACAAAGACTTAATCAATAACAAACAAAGACTTAATAAATAACTTTGCCAAAAAAGTCTAAAGTAAAAACACAAAATCATAAAAGTCAACAAATGTGGAAAACTTTTCCAAATTTGTCTAAAGTTTTTTCCTTGCACCAAAAGTCCTCCAAATTTGTGGCTTCCATGTATAAAGGCATAATGATGTGTCATAAAGTCCAATAAGTCTTGTCTTGGCCGAATATTTAGTGTCGGGCTTGAATCGGCTTGATCCGTTAAAAATATACTCGACTTCAAGATTGCTGGTGCGTTACTCTGGTATGACTTGGGTAAAGTGAAATAGCTTTGGACCCACTCCATTAAATCCCTCATGTGACGCCAATATGCCCCGAAGTTGTCTGTCACACTCGACCAGGCATTCTGCGCTAGCCCCGCCATTGCGTCTCTGATCTTCTTAGCTCTTTGGCGTGTGATTGGACCTGTTGGCAATTGCAAAGGATCTAATGTTCCTTGAGTTGTTGGATTCATGTCATTTGTTCCTTGAGTTGCTGGATTCATGTCATTCCCTCCCTCTTGAAAATGATTCGACCTCGAATCTGTACCTGCATAAAAAAAAGTTAAGTCAGAAACATTAAATGTCGCAGACACATTATGCTCACCTTGTAAATCCAGCTTGTATGCATTGTCATTAATCCGTTCCAAGACTTGAAATGGACCATCCCCTCTCAGTTGTAGCTTGGATTTACACTGTTCAGGAAATCTTTCCTTTCGCATGTGTACCCAAACCCAATCTCCAGGTTGAAATACCACACGTTTTCTCCCTTATTGGCATGAGAAGCATATTGTTCATTCTTTTGTTGTATGTGCTCTCTTGCTTTCTCATGTATGTGTTTCACCAAATCAGCTTTCTTTTTTCCATCTAACCCTGCATGCTCATCAACAGGCAATGGTAACAAATCTAATGGAGTTAGTGGTTGAAAACCATAAACAATTTCAAATGGTGAATAAGATGTGGAAGAATGAATGCTACGATTATATGCAAATTCAACAAAAGGCAAACAATCCTCCCAAGTTTTCAAGTTCTTAGAGACAATAGTACGCAATAACTGAGTCAAAGTCCTATTAACCACTTCAGTCTGTCCATCAGTTTGGGGATGACAAATAGTAGAATACAAAAGTTTTGTTCCTAACTTACCCCATAAAACTTTCCAAAAGTGACTAAGGAATTTAACATCACGATCTGAAACTATACTCCGTGGAATTCCATGGAGTCGTACCACTTCTCTAAAGAATAAGTCAGCAGTGTTAGTGGCATCATCAGTTTTATGACATGCTATAAAGTGTGCCATCTTACTGAACCTATCAACCACTACAAAGATGGAATCTCTACCATGCCTAGTCCTAGGTAAACCCAATATAAAGTCTATCGATACATCTACCCACGGCTCAATAGGTACAGGCAACGGTGTAAACAACCCATGAGGCATAACCTTAGATTTAGCCTTTTTTACAAATCAAGCATTTATCACACAAATGCTCAATATCTCTCCGCATTTTAGGCCAATAAAAATGTTCACTCAATACCCCTAAGGTCTTAGAAATGCCAAAGTGCCCCATTAAACCTCCCCCATGCGCTTCTCTAACTAACAATTCACGCATACTACAAACAAGAATGCATAATATATTCTCCCTAAACAGAAACTCGTCATGTTGATATAATTTATTAAAGGTAGACTTTTCACATGCAGCATAGATGGTACTAAAGTCAGTATCATTTGCATAAAGTTCTTTAATAAATTCAAACCCAAGCATCTTGCACTCAATGAAGTAAGTAAAGCATACCTTCGCGATAGTGCATCAGCGACAATGTTTTCCTTACCTTGTTTGTAGCGAATTACGTATGGAAATGTCTCAATGAACTCCAACCACTTTGCGTGTCGTTTGTTCAACTTACCTTGGCCCTTCAAGTGCTTCAATGATTCATGATCAGTATGGATCACAAATTCTCGAGACCACAAATAATGCTGCCAAGTCTCAAGGGCTCTCACTAGCGCATACAACTCCTTGTCATATGTGGGGTACCTCAAAACTGCTCCATTCAGCTTCTCACTAAAGTAAGCTATTGGTCGCTTTTCTTGCATAAGAACAGCTCCAATGCCTATTCTGGATGCATCACACTCAATCTTAAATGTCTTTTCAAAATTGGGTAGCGCCAAAACTGGTGCACTACATAACTTCATTTTAAGATCCTGGAATGCACGCTCATGCTCTTCTCCCCATTTGAAACCAACAGTTTTCTTCACTACTTCAGTCAGTGGTGCAGCCATACTACTGAAGTCTTTAACAAATCTGCGGTAGAAACTTGCTAATCCATGGAAGCTTCTAACTTTTGTCACTGTCGTTGGTGTAGGCCAATCCTGAATCACCTTCACTTTCTCTACATCAACTTCGATGCCATCTGCACTTACAACAAAACCAACTGCTAGATTGATTTTCTTTTCATCTGAGTAATGATGACAATTGAAAATCAATTCTATTTTTTTCTCCCACTCTAAATATGCTTCTGGATCATTCTTGCCTCAGAAGTTTGGTATTTTGATCTTGATGCTGCTCAAATCACCATCAACATCACCATGTCTACCGTATCCTCTCCTATCATAATCCCCTCTTCTGTTATCAAATGCACCTCTACCATCAAACCGCCTATCCCTCCTAACATTCCTCCTATCAAACCTCATATTAGGCCTCCTATCAGGCTCTGGCTGAAATCTCTCCTCCACATCATTAAGATCATCAGAATCATCAAACTCATTTTCAGCTTCTTCTTCATCTGGTGGTACCCGTCATGGTGCCACATTCTGAGGTGGTGGTATATGTCGAGGTGGTGGTCTGGGAACACTGCCTGTTCGATTACTCTCTACTTCCATGGATAACTTATCAAAAGCAGCATTCATGTTTTCCATCATATCCATGAATTTCCTTTCTAAAGCCTCAAGTTTCTCATCCACTTTCAAACTAGTACCTGCCATCTCAAAGCTTCAACAAACAGATTAGAAGTAACAATATGTGAAAATAATTAGATATCCTCACAACCTCACAATCTCACAAGCTCACGTGTTTGCACTCAAATATGTATCACTCCACTCGTGTTTACACTCAATATGTATCACTCCACTCGTGTTTACACTCAATATGATGTGAATATGACTTACCCAAAGTTCACAACAATGTGTAATCTTCAAGCTAGCATAAACAACAAGAACCAATGATGTATATAGGGTAGGTGGAATAATGCGAATAAGAATAGTAATCATGAAGACTCAATCAAAGAAACTTAAGCTAAAGAGCACGGAATAAGAAAAAAAAATGAGTTAGCGAAATGCGCAAACAAACAAGCAAGCACTCAATGTGACACTTAGCCAATCTTGTAATCACTCTCTACTGTTTTTTTTTTTTGGATAAGGTAAGTATTATAACCAAAAGAAAACTATACAAATAGCAAAGGGGCATACCCCAGGCAACTAGAGAGGACAAGCCCTCCTAGAAGAAAAGCCAAAAGGCTACAAGTAAATATCAACAGAAGATGTCATCGGGCAAGTGCCACGAAAGGTGAAGCCATTTATTGTCATAAGATGGTTTTACCTTACGTAAAAAGCTAGCACGATTCCGAACATCAAAAACAATATCATATAGAAGAGCAGAAACAGGCCGAAGAGGCATATCATGAGTGCGAGCATTCCTCTCCCTCCAAATATGGTAGACTGACACTGCAAAGGACAGACGAACCAATAGGTGACATAAAGAAGGATCGGTGAACTGACATAACCACTCAACAGTCTGACGCCAATCCCGGCGTCTCTAGTCTAACCCACACATAGACAGAACAGACGACCAGACCCTCGAAGAGAAAAGACACTGGAAAAAAAAAGATGATCAATGTCCTCACTTGAACAACCACAGAGGATACAACGCGAGCAAGTAGAGATGCCAAACCTCATCAAACTATCCTGAGTACAAAGGCCTCCCTGAATAGACATCCAAAGAAGAAAAGAATGGTGGGGAATAGCCTTCCGGAACCAAACAAATCGAGACCAATGCATCAAGGTTCCCCTTGTCCGCATGGCATTCCAGGCACTATCCACAGAAAATCTCCCACTCCTATCATCCTCCCAAACTAGCACTGTCCGCATGGCATTCCAGGCACTCTCTACTGTTTTGTCTCACTTACTCTTATTTTTTTTTTACTCTTTTCTCTTTTCACTTCTTTTGCCTCTCACACTCACAAGTGTATACAAAGCAAATGAAATACAATGCAAATATCAATATTTCAAGAGGTAGCAATTGCTTGGATCTACACGAAATTAGTGCAAATTTGGTGCACTCAACCTCACTTCACTTGATTCTTCAACATTAACAACACAAATCAGCAAAGGTACACTATGTATAACTCACGACAATTATCAACTTCATGCATTTCAATTTGTTTCATCATTCATTCACTCACTTTCATCACCAATACACTCAAACACTCTTTCTTTTCACTCAAACTCACAAGATTGCACTGAGATCACAGGAATGCAAATAAGCAAGTTCACGCAAATGCCAAGATGAATGATGTCAATTCTGATTTTTGCAAAGTTGATATGAATAATACTTATGGAAACAACACTAATTGCATGCATTCAACAATAGAAAGACAAGATATGTCAATAAATCTCACATAGTCAAATCTGACCTGATTCTTTTTTTTTTTTTGTTTTTTTTGTTTTTATTTTTTTTTTAAATCAGACCTGATTCCTTTTTTTTTTAACACAAAAACTTAATAACAATGGTGAACACGTCCTAGTAACATTCAATTATCAAATAAACACTTTTTTTAAGAAAGAAAATAAAGCTCTTATTTTGACTCAAAGATCGAAACTAGAACATGAAGAAATACTCATGATCAATCAAAAACACTCAAAGGCAGAATGTTATTCATGCTATTTTGATCACAAATAAACAAGAAATAGAAAGAAACAACAAGATCCAACAAAAACTAAGAATCAAGATGAACAAGTATCTTGATGACCAACAAACACAATAAAGACTAAATCAAAAAAACACAAAGTAAAGATAGAAAAATCAGACCTTGGAACCCTAAGCTATGATACCAAATGACGCGGAACTCACTTGGAGGATTAGGCCAAGCAAACCCCTCGCAGCGGATAGAACCCCAAGAACCGCGAATTTGATTTTGTAGGAACAAAACCCTTCCAAGGCCACAAAGAAGACCCAAAAAGAACTTGTCTTTGAGAACCCATAAGATGATTTCTTGAAGTGTTCTGCTAGCACGAAGACACCACTAAGGCTGCCACGCCTTAGATAAGTCGATTGCATGAGATAAGGGGAATCCCTCCCTTAAGCAAATTAGGCAAAAGCCAAGACTTCAAAATGAAGATGAAATTCGAAATTTGGTGATTAGCTTCTCATTAAGATGAAATTAATTTAAATAGTACAATGAAAGAAACCATAATGGGTGCAAAATGACCAAAACACCCTAAGTTGCTAACTAATGGCTATTAAATGGCCATGCCCTTAATAGACATTTAATAAAAAACACAAAGTCAAAAGAAACAAAGACTTAATAAATAACTTTGCCAAAAAAGTCTAAAGTAAAAACACAAAATCATAAAAGTCAACAAATGTGGAAAATTTTCCAAATTTGTCTAAAGTTGTTTCCTTGCACCAAAAGTCCTCCAAATTCGTGGCTTCCATGTATAAAGGCATAATGATGTGTCATAAAGTCCAATAAGTCTTGTCTTGGCCGAATATTTAGTGTCGGGCTGAATCGGCTTGATCCGTTAAAAATATACTCGACTTCAAGATTGCTGGTGCGTTACTCTGGTATGACTTGGGTCAAGTGAAATAGCTTTGGATCCACTCCATTAAAGCCCTCATGTGACGCCAATATGCCCCGAAGTTGTCTATCACACTCGACCATGGCATTCTGCGCTAGCCCCGCCATTGCGTCTCTGATCTTCTTAGCTCTTTGGCGTGTGATTGGACCTGTTGGCAATTGCAAAGGATCTAATGTTCCTTGAGTTGTTGGATTCATGTCATTTGTTCCTTGAGTTGCTGGATTCATGTCACTAATTAATTGACACAATTTTAATAGTTAAAATTGATTTAGCTCACTTATGACAAACTAGTGTAAATAACAATTATGATTTAGCCGTGACAAGGAACCCACTTGGATTCGAAATCCAAGCAAACCCCAAGCAACGGACGGAACCCCAAGAACCGCGAAATGATTTGTGAAGAAACAAAACCCTTCCAAGGCCACAAAGAAGACCCACAAAGAACTTGCCCTTGAGAACCTTTAAGATGAATCCTTGTAGTGTTTTGCTAGCAATGGAGACGCCACTAAGTGTGCCAAACTTAGATAAGTCGATTCAAACTTGAAAAGGGGAATCCCTCCCTTACATTAATTCGGCCATAGCCAAAACTTTAAGCTTTTGAGTTTACAAAATTCGTTGGTTCCCAAAATGAAGAAGAAAGTAAGCTTAAATATTGTTACAAAAAGAAACCCTAAAGGCATAAAGACAATAATGCCCCTAAAAATGAAATTACACAAATATCAAGTCTTTAAGTCTTTAAATGCCTAGAAAGCTTTATTCTAAACTGATTTGGGCCAAGTGAAATGGCTTTGGGCCCTTTCCATCGAAGCCCACATGCGCCTCTATTTGTTTGTTGCAGCCGGCCATAAAACTCTGAACTAATCCCGCCATTGCTTCTCTGAGTCTTTTGGTCCTCTGCCTCGTAATTGGCCCTTCTGGTACTTGTAATGCGTCATTTGGTTGTTTCTGCCTGGATCATGTCATCCCCTCCCTCTTGAAAAGGATTCGACCTCGAATCTGTACCTGCATCAAAAGGAGTTAAGTCAGAAACATTAAATGTAGCAGAACACATTATACTTACCTTGTAAATCCAGCTTGTATGCATTGTCATTAATCCGTTCCAAAACTTGAAATGGACCATCCCCTCTCGGTTGTAGCTTAGATTTACGTTGTTCAGGAAATCTCTCCTTGCGCATGTGCACCCAAACCCAATCTCCAGGCTGAAATACCACACGCTTTCTTCCCTTATTAGCATGAGAAGCATATTGCTCATTCTTTCGTTGTATTTGCTCTCTTGCTTTCTCATGTATGTGCTTCACCAATCGGCCTTCCTTTTTCCATCTAGCCCCGTGTGCTCATCAACAGGCAAAGGTAACAAATCCAATGGAGTTAGTGGCTGAAAACATATAACAAATTTCAAGGTGAAAATGAAGTAGAAGAATGAATGCTACGATTATATGCAAACTCAATAAATGGCAAACAATCTTCCCAACTCTTCAAATTCTTGCCAACTATAGTGCGCAATATGAGATAAAGTCCTATTAACTACCTCTGTTTGTCCGTCAGTCTGTGGATGACATGTAGAATACAATAGTTTGGTGCCTAGTTTAGCCCACAACACCTTCCAAAAATGGCTAAGGAACTTAACATCTCTATCAGATACAATACTCCTAGGTATCCATGGAGTCGCACTATGTCTCTGAAAAATAAATCTGCAATGTTTGTAGCATCATCGGTTTTATGACATGCAATGAAATGAGCCATTTTACTAAACCTATCAACTACAACAAAGATTGAATCTCTTACCCCTCTTTGTCCTAGGCAAACCTAACACAAAATCCATCGATATATCAACCCAGGGTTCACTAGGTACAGGCAAAGGAGTATACAAACCATGTGGCATTAATTTAGATTTAGCATGCTTACATGTTAGACACTTATCACAAATACGCTCAACATCACGTTTCATTTTAGGCCAATAAAAGTGCTCATGTAAAATAGCTAAAGTCTTAGTAATCCCAAAATGCCCCATCAACCTCCCCCCTGCCATGCGCTTCTTTCACAAGCAACTCACGCATACTACAAGCAGGGACACACCAACCTGTTCTCTTTAAATAAGAATCCGTCATGAATGTAAAACTTTCCAAAAGATGACTTTGCACAAGTAGTATAAATCTCACCAAAATCAGAATCATCACCTCATATAATTCCATAATCAAATCAAATCCCAACATTCGTGCATGCATTGAAGTAAGTAAAACATACCTGCGAGATAATGCATCGGCCACTATGTTTTCTTTACCTTGCTTGTAGCGTATACATATGGAAATGACTCAACGAATTCCATCCATTTTGCGTGTCGCTTATTCAGCTTACCTTGACCCTTCAAGTGTTTTAATGATTCATGGTCTGTGTGGATCACGAACTCTTTAGGCCACAAGTAGTGCTGCCATGTCTCAAGTGCTCTCACAAGCGCATATAACTCTTTGTCATACGTGGGGTACCTCAAAGCTGCTCCATTCAGCTTCTCACTAAAATAGGCTATTGGCCGCTTTTCTTGCATGAGAACTGCTCCAATACCTAACCCTGATGCGTCGCACTCAATCTCAAATGTCTTCTCGAAGTGGGTAGTGCTAAAATGGGTGCACTGCATAACTTCGCTTTAAGGTCCTGGAATGCTCGCTCTTTGCGCCTCGCCCCATTGAAAACCAACTGTCTTCTTTACTACCTCAGTCAATGGCGCGGCAATGCTACTGAAGTCCTTGACAATCTCTATAGAAGCTCGCTAACCCATGAAAGCGCTTCGGACTTCTGTCACTGTAGTTGGTGTAGGCCATTCCTGAATTGCCTTTACCTTCTCCCATCTACCTCGATGCCATCTGCACTCACAACAAAGCCAAGAAAAACAATTCTATCCATGCAAAATGTGCATTTGTCAGAGTTAGCATACAATTGTTCTTTTCGTAAAACATCAAGTACATGCTTCCAATGCATTACATGCTCATCTACTGTTTTACTATAAACTAAGATGTCATCAAAGTAACCCAACAAACTTACCTAAAAATGCACGCATAACATGATTCATCAATCTCATAAATGTGCTAGGTGCGTTTGAGAGACCAAATGGCATAACTAACCATTCATACAAGCCATACTTAGTCTTAAATGCAGTTTTCAACTCATCTCCCTCTCTCATGCGAATTTGATGGTACCCACTCTTTAAATCAATCTTACTAAAAATTTTGGAACCATGCAATTCATCCAACATGTCATCTAGCCTATATTGGGGTGACGATACTTTACTGTATATTATTGATGATAGCTCGGCAGTCAACGCACATACGCCACGTCCCATCTTTCTTAGGAACTAGAAGCACTGGTACTGCACAAGAGCACTGGTACTGCACAAGGACTCATGCCTTTTCCCCTTACATACCCCTTGTCCATCAACTCCGTACTTGCCTTTGTAGCTCCTTTGTCTCCTCGGGATTGCTCCTATAAGCCGGTCTGTTAGGAATGACTGCTCCAGTATGAAGTCAATCTGGTGTTCAATACCTCTAATGGGTGGAAGCCCACTAGGTATGTCCTCTGTCAGTACGTCACTGTAATCCTGCAAAATAGATGAATAGACACATGGAAGCAAATGGTCCAGATTAGTAAAATAAATATGAGGCTCCTTATAGACTAACAATAACATGAGCTTGCTAGCCTTTAACGCTTTTCCTTTCCTTGCTTCAACCCTCACCCATGTAGAAACTCTTTTTAACTCGCTTTTGTTTCCCGCCTTTTGTTTCCCCCTTACGTTCACTCACACTCCCCTTGGAAACTCCCACGGCCCTTGGCCTTATTTTTCTCACCAGATACACACCACTCTTCACTAGTCCCTCACCCAAGGTGGTGTTTCCCTTCGCTCTCTCTGTGTCGTCACGCTCAGTTGCAAGTTTGCAACTTAACCTGATCTTCATGGACTTGTGCAGGTGTAAGTGGTATATAATGTAATGGGTTTTCCCTTATGCTGGAAAGAGTACTTTGTTCTTGAACCCATCATGAATAAACCTTCTTATCAAACTCAACTGCCACGGCCTGCCCAAAGAATATGTTCTGCATGCATCGGTATCACATCACATAGGACATCATCTAAATGTATGGCCCCCATGGTAAAAGCTCAACAGTACCTGCTTTGTCACACACTCTATCTCCCCACAATCATTTTAACCACTGCAACTTGTAGGCTTTCGGGTGTCTCAAGCAACTCAACCCCAATCGTCTCAATCAAAGCTGTGCTAGCAACATTAGTACAACTGCCTATCTATGATCATACTACACACTACAACACACCCCTTGCCATTCACACGGCACCTAGTATGGAATATGTTCTCCCTCTGCTGCACACTCTCATCCTCTACAACAAGTGCACTCAAAGCACGCTTGACAACTAAGGATAAGTTTATCCAGCGGGTATGCAGCTCCCTCATGGTCACTAGCATCCTCCAAACTCTGGCATCTCTCTCCTCAACCTCACTATCGGTAGAGTACACCCTCTCCACTCTTTTTATCAATCACTAAGGTACGCCTATTGGGACACATTGTGAAGCATAGTGTCCCATGCCCAAACACTTGAAACACTTGACATCTTTAGTTCTAGTCTGTGATAGCCATGTGAAGCATATCCTCCAAATCAACATAATGATGTAACTCCACCATGTTTGCAATCTCTCTATTCAAGCCCCCTAGAAACCGTGCCATAGTAAGCTTCTGCATCCTCAACTACATTTGCCCTGATCAATGGCAACTTCCATCTCTGTGTAATAGTCCTCAACACTTTTGGTCCCCGATACAGATGTTGTAGTTTTTTTGATACAACTCACTCCCTATAGTAATGGCTGGGTATAAATCTCTTTCTCATGAACCCTAAGTTTCTGCCCATGTCTTGAACCGGTCCCTCATAGTTTCTCCTCCGAGTAGAGACAAGCTGATCCCACCAAATCATAGCATAATCGGTAAACTCAATTGCTGCTAGACTGATCTTCTTCTCGTCTGAGTAGTGAGGACAGTTTAAAAATCAATTCTATTTTTTTCTTTTTCCCATTCTATATAAGCTTCAGGATCATTCTTGCCTTGGAATGTTGGTTATTCCTTAATCTTGATGCTACCTAGATCACCATCTATAATCTCCTCGCCCTACCATATCCTCTCCGATCATAATCCCCTCTTCTGGCATCAAATGCACCTCTATCATCAAACCGTCTCTCCCTCCTCCTATCATTCCTCCTATCAAACAAACCTCCTATTAGGAGGCCTCCTATCATGGCCCAGGCTGAAATCTCTCCTCCACATCATCAAAACCATCAGAATCATCAAACTCATTTTCAGCTTCCCTCTGTCATCTAAGTGGTACATACTGTGGGGTACAACCGACGAGGTGGTACTTTGAGAAGTGGTGGTACATTTCTGAGGGTGGTTGTACTCTGGGACCGCTACCGACCAGTTTGAATACTCTCCGACACTCCTTGGGACAATCTCTCCAAAGCAGTATTCATATTCTCCATCATATCTGTAAATTTCCTATCCAAAGCCTCAAGCTTTTCATCAGTAGTTTAGACCCTCCATCTCAACACTAAACAACAGATTAGAAATAACAAGAAAGTAAAACAAATATCTAAATCCTCACACTCTCACGTGTTTACACTCGAATGATATCACCACTCCACTCGTGTTTGGCACTCTATTTGGCTTTTTACCCGATATTGTGCTCACAATCACTGCCTTTTACCCACTATTGAGTTTTCGTCCCTCAATTCAAATGGTGAATCACACTCTATCCAAGAATACAAACCAAATGTAGTCCTCAGCCAAGCATGAAACACAAGGTCTAATATAATATATAGGACAGGTGGAAACAAAATACGAACAATAATATAGAAACGATGAAGACTTCGATCAATAATACTTAAACTAGAGTATTAGAAATAAGGAGTAAACAATTAGCACAATGGAAAAAAAATAAGCATGCAAATTCGCGGTCGTAATGCAATTTCGGTAGAAAATTTGGCACGCTATAGAAATTTTGATGGAATAACCCTCCACGGGCACCTAAATGATAATATGGGAAAAAACTAAATTCAACCAAAAAATTTCACTTTTTTTTTTTTTTTTGCTCAAGTGATCACTATCACTCAAGTCCCAACCTTTTTTCTTTTTCCCCTTTTTTTTTTTTTTTGTAGATACGTCGTCAGATGCTAAATGTGGTTTCTGATTTCAGAGGTTGATATTTCGGTTCTGATTTCAGAGGCTGGTTTTTCAAAGCCTGATTTCAGAGTCTGATGATGGTCTGAATCTAAGGTTCTGAATTCAGAGGCTGCTGGTCAGTGTCTGATTTCAGAGTCGAATAAGGGTCTGATTTCAGGGTCTGAATTCAGAGGCTAATTTTCAGAGGTACTTTCTGGTCAGAGTCTAATTTCAGGGTCTAATTTTCAGAGGTACTGGTCAGGGTCTGATTCCGAGGCTACTGGTCAGGGTTCTGATTTCAGAGGCTACTGGTCTGGGTCCTGATTTCAGAGGCTACCTAGTCTGGGTCTGATTTCATAGGTTAAGTTTCAGGGTCTGATCTCAGAGTCTGATCCAATGGTTAAGTTTCAAGGTCTGAACTCAGAGTCTGATTTCAGAGGCAGATTTCAAAGTTACGTTTTAGGTCTGATTTCAGAAGCTAGATTTCAGGGTCTGATTTCAGACTTCACTTAGTTTCTCAGGGTCTGATTTCACACTTCACTAGGGTTTAGAGACAAAACACACAGCCGCCAAGAACATGCTTATTTCTTAAACATATGCTAAAGAACAAAATGACTATGACGAACTGATATGAAGAACAGAACAGAAGCCAGAACTAGAAAGTGATGAAGATGAACTGATATGCAACTGGAATGAACTGATATGCAGAACACACCAATACAGGTCCAGAATAAACAAAACAAAAAACAGAATCAAGAACCAACAAGGACTGAAACGAAAATAACAAAGAACAAACACACCAAAAACAGATCCAGAAATAAACAAAACAAAAAACAGAAGCAAGATCCAACAAGAACTGAAACGAAAATAACAAAGAACAAGAGAAAAAACAGAATCAAACAAAAGGAAAGATAGAAAAATCAGACCTTGGAACCCTGAGCTCTAGATACCAAATGACAAGGAACCCACTTGGATTCGAAATCCAAGCAAACCCCAAGCAACGGACGGAACCCCAAGAACCGCGAAATGATTTTGTAGAAACAAAACCCTTCCAAGGCCACAAAGAAGACCCACAAAGAACTTGCCCTTGAGAACCTTTAAGATGAATCCTTGTAGTGTTTTGCTAGCAATGGAGACGCCACTAAGTGTGCCAAACTTAGATAAGTCAATTCAAACTTGAAAAGGGGAATCCCTCTCTTACATTAATTCGGCCATAGCCAAAACTTTAAGCTTTTGAGTTTACAAATTCGTTGGTTCCCTCAAATGAAGAAGAAAGTAAGCTTAAATATTGTTACAAAAAAAAAACCCTAAAGGCATAAAGACAATAATGCCCCTAAAAACGAAATTACACAAATATCAAGTCTTTAAGTCTTTAAAATGCCTAGAAAGCTTTATTCTAAACTGATTTGGGCCAAGTGAAATGGCTTTGGGCCCTTTCCATCGAAGCCCACATGCGCCTCTATTTTTTGTTGTTGCAGCCGGCCATAAAACTCTGACTAATCCCGCCATTGCTTCTCTGAGTCTTTTGGTCCTCTGCCTCGTAATTGGCCCTTCTGGTACTTGTAATGCGTCATTTGGTTTGTTGTCTGCCTGGATCATTCAAGCCGCCATAAGTTTATCACACTAGTTAAAATAAATATTAGATATTTTAGATAGAAACCTTAATATTTAAAATAGTGAATGGGAGAGGGATATACGACAGTACATCCCACGATCTCCGTTGTTAGTCCAAAAACGTGAGATTCAAAAGGCGCCTCGAGACGGCTTTGTTTTCGTCCCCCTACGGATGGTGTCCATTTTGGGTCAATATCAAGTTTGGGTTCCGAGAGGATAGGGATTCTAGATCTATCCTGTGAACTGACCTACCATACGGTGGCACTTCACTCATTAAGTCAAAGAATCCCGAAACGACGGGTTACACTCACAAAGGAATAATTAACTGTTAATGAAATTCCTTGATCAAATAAAACGGTAGTTGTTTAATATAGGAATAAGAGTTATTCCCGCATATATTAAATTGACTGAGATTGTCTCGATCTATCATGCGAGTACTTGACCTACCCTACGGCCGCACTTACTTGTGGGATGATAGGTTTCCGTGGCGTAGCAATTCTCTTAGGTTTCTAATTCATTATTCATGGTTCTTGCATCATGTTTAATTTTATGCCAAAATTCTTTGATGATTTTAATATGCGATGAATGAATGTTGAATGCATGTTTATTTTATTTTCAGCCATGGTTTCTCCAATTATTTCCATACTCTCAAACGATAAATTGACCGGAGAAAACTATGTTAAGTGGAAAAGTAACATGAACGCTATCCTGGTCTGTGAAGACCTGAAGTTTGTCCTGACAGAGGAACGTCCTCTCGAGCCGGCCAGAAATGCTGGCCAAGCTGTGCGCGATACCTACCAAAAATGGGTCGCAGCAAATGAGAAAGCCCGCTGCTACTTGCTAGCAGGGATGTCTGAGGTTCTTGCTGCAAAGCATGAACCTATGGCTCTAGCATCTCAGATGATGGAGTCATTGTATGGCATGTTTGGGCAGCCTTCGGAGCGTCAACGCCATGAGGCCATGGTCTCAGCGATGACTGCTAGGATGAAGGATGGGATATCAGTCCGAGAGCATGTCTTAAGGATGATGACTTATCTCAACACTGCTGAAACCCATGGAGCTCGTATTGACGAGCGTAGCCAGGTGACCATGATTATGGTAACTCTTCCGAAGTGTTCCTGCAGTTTAAAAGCAACTATATTATGAACAAGTTGTCTTTTACTTTGACCCAACTGCTTAATGAGCTCACCCATTATGAGTCCATGCTTGTGGATCCTCGTAAGTCCAATGCAGAGGCAAATGTTGCCGAATCTTCTAAATCTACAGAGAATAAGAAGAAAAGCACTGGAAAGGCTAAGGGTAAGCCCATGAAAAAGAAGAACAAGAAAGGCTCCAAGGATGCCAAGCCTAAAGGAAAATGTTTCCACTGCGACAAGAATGGGCATTGGAAAAGGAACTGTCCTAAATACCTTGCTGAGCTTAAGGAGAAAAAGGAAATATGTAAATATGATTTACTCGTTATTGAATCTCTATTAGTATAGGATGATAAATCCGCTTGGATTATTGATTCTGGGGCCACTAACCATGTTTGTTCTTCTTTACAGCTACTTGATTCATGGAGGGACCTTGCTGAAGGTGATTACACCATGAGGGTCGGGACAGGGGATGCCGTTTTAGCAAGAGCAGTGGGAGTTTCCAGTTTAAATTTTATTAATAACAGTTATTTAATTTGAACAATGTGTTATTCATTCTTGGTTTTCGCAGGAATCTGATTTATGTTTCTAGACTTTTGGATGATGGTTAGTCAGTTTCTTTTAATAGCAATTTGGTTATTATTGGTAGAAATGGATTAACTATATGCACAGGAAACTCAGAAAATAACGTGTATGTGTTAAGACCGTTAACACATATGTCACTGCTCAACACTGAAATGTTTAAGGTTGAAAAACCTAAAACAAAACGGCCAAAGATTTCTCACGATGACACATATCTATGGCATCTTAGACTTGGTCACATCAACCTTGACCGGATAAATAGATTGATAAAGAACGGAGCCTTAAACCATTTAAAGCTCGGGACTTTACCAGTTTGTGAATCCTGTTTAGAAGGAAAAATGACCAAGAGACATTTCACTGGAAAAGGTATAAGAGCCAATCAACCACTAGAACTAATACATTCGGACGTTTGCGGACCGATGAATGTAAAAGCCCGAGGTGGTTATGAATACTTCGTCACATTCATTGACGATTATTGACATGATCCAGGCCGACAACAAATCAATGACGCATTACAAGTACCAGAAGGGCCAATTACGAGGCAGAGGACCAAAAGACTCAGAGAAGCAATGGCGGGATTAGTTCAGAGTTTTATGGCCGACTGCAACAAACAAATAGAGATGCATGTGGGTTTCGATGGAAAGGGCTTAAAAACCATTTCACTTGGCCCAAATCAGTTTAGAATAAAGCTTCCTAGGCATTGAAGACTTAAGACTTGATATTTGTGTAATTTCGTTTTTAGGGGCATTGTTGTCTTTATGCCTTTAGGGTTTCTTTTGTATCATTATTTAAGCTTTCTTTCTTTTTCATTTGGGCAACAACCAACGAAATTTATAAAAAAACTAAAAAGCTTAAAGCTTTGGCTATGGCCGAATTCTTGTAAGGGAGGGATTCCCCTTTTCAAGTTTGAATCAACTTATCTAAGTTTTGGCAAACTTAGTGGCGTCTCCATTGCTAGCAAAACACTACAAGGATTCATCTTTTTCCAATTCTGGGTTTCTGTTTTGTTTTTCCTGTCAGTTCATCATAGTTGCATATCAGTTCATCATTTTCTAGTTCTGGGCTTCTATTCTGTTCTTCTTATCAGTTCGTCATAGTCATTCTGTTCTTAGCATATGTTTAAGAAATAAGCATGTTCTTTGGCGGCTGTGTGTTTTGTTTCTAAAACCCTAGTGCAGTGTGAAATAAGACCCTGAAAACTAAGTGAAGTATGAAATCAGACCTAAAACGTAACCTTTGAAATCTGCCTCTGAAATCAGACTCTGGGTTCAGACCCTGAAACTTAACCATTGAATTAGACTCTGATATCATACCCTGAAACTTAACCATTGAATCAGCCTCTGAGATCAGACCCTGAAACTTAGCCTCTGAAATCAGACCCAGACCAATAACCTCTGAAATCAGACCCAGACCAATAGCCTCTGAAATCAGACCCTAACCAGTAAGCTCTGAAAATTAGCCTCTGAATTCAGACCCTGAAATCAGACCCTTATTCGACTCTGAAATCAGACACTGACCAGCAGCCTCTGAAATCAGACCCTTGATTCAGACCATCATCAGACTCTGAAATCAGGCTTTGAAAACCAGCCTCTGAAATCAGAACCTTATTTCGCATTTGACGTTATCAAAAAAAAAAAAAGGAAAGAAAAGAAAAAGAGACTTGAGTGATAGTGATCACTTGAGCAAAAAAAAAAAAAAAAAAATCTGACGTTATAAAAAAAAAGGGACTTGAGTGATGGTGATCACTTGAGCGAAAAAAAAAGTGAAAATTTTTGGTTGAATCTAGTTTGTTCCATACTATCATTTAGGTGCCCATGGAGGGTATTCCATCAAAATTTTTATAGAGGTGCCAAATTTCTCCCGAAATTGCATACGACCGTGAATTTACATGCTTATTTTTTTTTTCCATTGTGCTAATTGTTTACTCCTTATTTCGAAATTGCATATGGGTATGTCTACTTAATGCATCACAAATAAGATACCTTTGAAAAGTTCAAGGAGTATCGTGCTGAGGTTGAGAACCAATTAGGTAAGACAATCAAAACTCTACGATCAGATCGTGGAGGAGAATACCTTGACAGAGATTTCGAGGAATTCTTAGTTGAGCATGGGATAGTATCCCAGCTCACAGCACCTGGAACACCACAACAAAATGGTGTTGGAGAAAGAGAAATCGAACCCTACTAGACATGATGAGATCTATGTGTAGTTATAGCTCATTACCTAGTTCATTCTGGGGATATGCACTGCAAACCGCAATGTATATCCTTAATGTAGTTCCATCTAAGTTTGTTCCTAAGACTCCCTTAGAGTTGTGGAATGGTCGTAAAACTAGTTTACGACATTTCCGCATATGGGGGTGTCCAGCACATGTGCTGAAGAATAAGACTACAAAGTTGGAACCACGTTCTCAGGTGTGCCTATTTGTAGGCTACCCGAATGAGACTAGGGGTGGATTCTTCTACAGTCCCGATGATAACAAAATATTTGTATCGACAAATGCTACGTTTCTAGAGGAGGACTACATGAGGGAGTTCAAGCCTCGTAGTAAAATATTACTCGAGGAGTTACTTACTGTTTCGACCAGCACGCCATCGTCAACGAAAGTTGACAAATACATAGCACCTTCGACATCTGATAGTTAGATGCTACCCAGTCAGAATGATCTACCACCTAGACGCAGTGGGAGGGTTGTGCGACAACCTGATCGCTACCTAGGGGTTGGAGAGGCACAAGTTGTCGCCTCCAGCGATGGTATAGATGATCCATTGACCTATAGTAGTGCAATGGATGATTCTGACAAAGAGAAATGGCTCAAAGCCATGAACCTAGAGATGGAGTCCATGTACTCCAACTCGGTCTAGGAACTTATAGACCAACCTGATGGGGTGAAACCCATAGGTTGCAAGTGGATCTACAAGAAGAAGAGGGGATCAGATGGGAAGGTACTGACCTTCAAGGCTAGACTAGTGGCCAAGGGTTATACCCAGAAAGAGGGAGTTGACTATGAGGAAACTTTCTCACCTGTAGCTATGCTTAAATCCATCTGCACTCTTCTATCCATTGCCGCATATTATGACTATGAAATTTGGCAAATGGATGTCAAGACTACATTCTTGAATGGCAATCTTGACGAAAGTATCTATATGATACAACCAGAAGGGTTCATCGCCCAAGGTCAAGAGCAAAAAGTTTACAAACTGCAAAGGTCCATTTATGGACTCAAGCATGCATCTCGATCTTGGAATATAAGATTTGACACAACGATTAAGTCTTATAATTTTGAGCAGAATGTCATTGACGGGAAGGTGGTTTTTCTTGTTTTATACGTTGATGATATTTTACTCATTGGGAATGATGTAAGGATATTATCAGACGTAAAAACCTGGCTAGCTGAGCAATTCCAAATGAAAGATTTGGGAGAGGCCAGTTATGTTCTTGGGATCCAGATACTTCGGGATCGCAAAAAATGACTGTTAGCTACGTCTCAGGCATCCTACATCGACAAGATCCTTGTGCGATTTGGGATGCAGAATTCCAAGAAAGGCAATTTGCCTTATCGGCAAGGAATTCATTTGTCAAATGAACAGTCCCCTAAGACACCTCAAAGTGTTGAGGAAATGAGACATATCCCATACGCCTCAGCAGTTGGTAGTCTCATGTATGCCATGTTATGCATGAGACCGGACATCTGTTTTGCAGTGGGAGTAGTCAGTAGGTTTCAGTCTAACCCGGGATTGGATCACTGGGTGGCTGTGAAACACATTCTCAAGTATCTTAAAAGAACAAGAGATTATATGCTAGTATATTCCAGTAAGGATATGATCCTAAGGGGGTACACAGACTCTGACTTTTAGACGGATGTTGATTCCAGGAAATCCACATCTGGATCAGTGTTCACCCTAGGTGGTAGGGCTATTGTGTGGCGGAGCATAAAGCAATCTTGCATTGCCGACTCCACCATGGAGGCTGAATATGTAGCGGCTTGTGAAGTAGCTAAGGAAGCAGTCTGGCTCCGTAAATTCTTGGGAGATCTGGAAGTTGTTCCAGATATGGATAGACCACTCACCCTCTATTGCGATAATAGTGGAGCGGTGGCAAACTCCAAAGAACCAAGAAGCCACAAGAGGGGAAAACATATATAGAGGAAATATCATCTCATCAGGGAAATAGTGCAGAGAGGAGACGTTGTCGTCACAAAGATTGCATCTGCAGAGAACCTTGCTGATCCCTTTACAAAGACCTTGCCGGCTAAAATTTTTGAAGGTCACCTAGATGGTCTAGGATTACGTGACATGTCCCATTTCCTCTAGTGCAAGTGGGAGATTGTTGGGATGTATGCCCTAGAGCTACATGTGATGTAAACGGTTTCATGCGTTTTGAAATAAAACGATTATTATCATTTATCAAAATTGTTTGTTTATCTATCGCATATTATATATCTTCGTAAATACCGTAGATTACTTATGTACCTTCAGACTTAGTGTATGAGTGTCATACACCAGAGGATTTGAGTCTGAAGTTAGTAATCTTAAATAGTCCATAGAGAGCAAACAAACCGGGTACTTTGTTTGTGGTTTATCTATAGGTGCGGTCCATTTTATATTTGTATGGCGATCTTAATCCGGATCGTCCATGTAGAGACATGAGAATTAAGGCACCTCGTATGATGCGATCATATAGGACTGGACCCAGATAGAAATGACATTCTTATAATATCCGTTAAGCAAAGAAAGTCATTTCCATCTACTTGATGGTCATATATGGATTGATCTTAATCCTGAGTGTACTACGAACTCCTGCATGGCAGGCTGTGTCCTTTGATTTACAATAGTGAGGTTGGTGTAGCAATCCCAACCAATAGCCACGTACTTTGGGGGCACAGTTTGTTTTGTAGCTGGGAACGTTTTACATGGACATGGAGTTCACTACTTCTTGCGAGAAGTAGATGAGTATCTTTCTTAATGGTTGATTCGGTACTTGAACGATTTGAGCGCTCAAGTCTTTCTATTACGAATAGAAAGATTAATATTCATAATAGTTATGAATAAATCGTTCATTAGAGAATCAATGGTACTTAAGGTAAAAATAATTAGAGGGGTATAACGGACATTATGACCCGGCTCTAATTACGAGATACTCGTGA
>SKCR01022888.1:0-100746 GCA_019454045.1 Zanthoxylum bungeanum
TATTGTGGAAGAGATGGATGTATACTACTTTAAATGTCAATTGTCATTAGAGAAAACAGTCAATAAATTGGTATACTAGGAATTAGCTTTGAGCATGCTTTAGCTTATATAGATTCTTTAGCATTATAGGATTAAAGTTATCACATGATTAGAATTTTAATAGGAATGGAGATGAAAATTACATTATTTTTTCATGTCTCTTAGTTTCTTGTGCTGTAGAATTAAATATGCAGTTCCCTTTTGATTCTCCTTAAGAGCTTTCAAAATCATCATTATTATTATTTTTTTTGTGGTCAGGAAAAGGGTGTAAATAGTCCACTTATCTCTATTCAATAGGATCCAGTTGTTCAGAAAATATTTATCTTCTGAGTAGTGTGTTCCTTTGGTTTGCAGGACATAGCATCAAAAATTGTGGCATTTTCACAACAAGGGCCTCGGACAGTTTGTATTCTCTCTGCAAGTGGTGCCATCTGCAATGTTACGCTCCGCCAACCAATGATGACTGGCGGTACAGTGACATATGAGGTACTTTGATAATCTTGCATGATCCATGAGTTGAACCGTGCCTTGATTTGAGGGAATGTGCTCTTTTGAGGCACAACTTAGATAGTATAACTTCAATAGTTCAAGTTAGGCGGTCCCCTAAGAAGAAACATGTTAACAGTAAAACTTTTTTCTCAAAGAATCAGCTTCTGATTAACTTTTATAACCAAGCCAAAGAAAGTCTTTTACCACTAGGAGGAAAACACAGTCCCAGTAAACTGATCCTACATAGAAGCATCGAATGAAACTAAAATAGCTGTCGATGCAGATGCTGGTGGTAGTCTGTCATGGATTGGGCTATAGGAAACATGGATGTAAATGAATATACATGGAATGCTTATTACACTTCTTGACATGTTCATAATACATTTGATAGCTGTCAAGGTATATGCAAGTTCTAACCGTGTCAAGTTTTTGAGTCTATTTTTTTTTATTTGTCCGACTCTGATGACATGTTTCAAGTGTGGGAATATGAATAATAGGGTATGTTTTTCAATTTGAATAATATTACATAGCTGCATGATTGCTTGCCTACTTTCAGAATATGATGTATAGGCTAAAGAAATGGAGGAAACCCTCTTTCTATTTTCTTGATTTAAACTATACAAGAATAGACTTTATATAGCCTTCAGCCGTCTCTATAAAAGGTAAATAGATCTACACATAATTACACACAATTAATAAAGATACTTTCCTATTTCTAACACTCCCCCTCAAGTTGGAACATATAAATCATATGCACCAAGCTTGTTACAAATAAAATCAATACGAGGACCGTGAAGAGACTTAGTAAGGATGTCCGCTAATTGTCCTTCAGAGTTGACAAAGCAAGTGACCATGCATCCAGATGAAATTTTCTCCCAGATAAAGTGACAATCAACTTCTATGTGCTTGGTCCTTTCATTAAATACACGGTTAGATGCTATATGTAGAGCTGTCTGGTTGTCACAAATTAGCTTCATTTGTGTTCTACCTCCAAACTTTAATTCTTGTAACAACTGTTTTAACCGTACCAACTCACATGTTGCCAAGGCTATAGCTCGATATTCTACTAGACCTGGCGACAACTGCTTGTTTCTTATTTTTTCAGGATACTAAGTTGCTTCCAATTAAAACACAATATCCTGTAGTAGAACGCCTGTCGGACAGAGAGCCTGCATAATCTGCATCAGAATATCCAACTATCTGAGTATTGATATCCCTCACATGAAGTTTGCAGGAACTGGCTAAGCACACTGACTGCAAATGAGATATCTGGCCGAGTAATTGTAAGATAGTTCAACTTTCCAACTAACTGTCTGTATCGTCCAGGATCTTTTAGCGGCTCTCCAACTAGTTTCTTGTACTCCTCAGGGTTCTCCAATGGCTCCCCCTCTTTTGGTATAAGTTTAACATTTGAATCCATGGGCGTGTCAACAGGTTTACAATCTAACATGTCAGTTTCCTTAAGAAGGTCTAGAGCATATTTTCTCTGAGAGATGACTATACCAGTGTGAGACTGAGCTACTTCTATGCCAATGAAGGACTTTAGTAGTCCCAAATCCTTAGTCTGAAAATGATTAAATAAGTGTGTTTTCAGCTGTCGAATGCCCTATTGGTCACTTCCAGTAATGACTATATCATCCACATATACAACCAAGTAAATGCATTGGCATTTGGAATGTCGATAGAAAATCGAGTGGTCTGCCTCACTACGAGTCATACCAAATTTCTGAATGACAGTACTGAATCTCCGAAACCAAGCACGAGGAGACTGTTTGAGACCATACAGAGGGCGACGAAGCCGACAAACCAAACCATACTCCTCCTGAGCAACAAAATCAGGTGGTTGTTCCATATAGACTTCCTCCTAGAGGTCTCCATGAAGAAATACATTCTTGATGTCGAGCTGATAGAGCGGCCAGTGACGCATAACAGCCATGGAGAGAAACAAACGGACAAAAGCAATTTTGACTACAGGAGAAAGTGTCACCATAGTCCAAACAAAATCTATGGGTATAACCTTTAGCAACCAGACGAGCCTTGAGTCGATCAATCTGCCCATCAGGACCAACTTTCACCGCATAAACCCATCGACAACCAACTGTAGATTTTCCAGGGGGTAACAGAACCAAATCCCAAGTGCCACTTGAGTGTAAAGCAGCCATTTCATCCATCATTGCTTTTTTCCATCCTGGATCAGATAAGGCCTCATGGACATTTCTAGGAACAGGAACAGAAGACAAGGTGGAGACAAAAGCAAAATATGGAGCAGATAAACGATGATAACTGAGAAATGTATAAATAGGATGCGGATTACGAGTGGAACGAATACCTTTACTAGTGTCAATAGGGCCAGGAAGGTCCACGGTACGGCCAGGAGCTGGAGCAGGTTGTGAGTCAGTGGCTGCAGTGTCAATGCTGGCAAAAGATAGAGAACGGGGACGACAATGGTACACTTGAAGAGGATGAGGTGGTGACATAGTCTCAAGTGTAGGAAGAATGGAATAGGTAGTGCCGCAGAAGGGGTGGGAAAAGTCAAGGTCTGAGGAGAGAAGTAAGGCGATGACTCGAAGAATGTGACGTCGGCAGAGATGAAGTAGCGGTTATTATCTGGAGAATAACACTGGTACCCTTTTTGAAGTCGGGAATATCCTAAGAAGATGCATTTAATAGACTTAGCAGAAAGTTTATCTTGTCCCGGGGTTAGATTATGGACAAAACACACAACCAAATATGCGAAGTGGCACCAAATAGAGAGGTTGGTTGGGAAATAAGATAGAGTGAGGAATTTGGTCCTGTAAAACAGAGGAAGGCATGCGATTAATGAGATAGCAAGCTGTAAGAACAGCATCCCCCAGAAACGAAAGGGTATATGGTTATGGATTAATAAGGTATGAGCCGTCTTAATGAGATGTCTGTTTTTACGTTCAGCGAGACCATTTTGTTGGGGTGTATAGGCACATTAGGACTCATAGAGAATAGCCAGAGAGGATATAAAGGTGGTAAAAGGAGAGGAAAAATACTCCTGAGCATTATCACTACGAAATACACGAATAGGAACACCAAATTGAGTTCTGATTTCAACACAAATTTTTTGAAAAATAGGAAATAACTCCGAACGATCTTTCATTAAAAACAGCCTAGTATTTCGAGAGTAATTATCAATAAATGTCACAAAATACCGAAATCCCATAACAGAGTTGACACATCACGGATCTCAAACATCGGAATGAATTAACTCAAAAGGAGACGCAGCGTGATTATTAACTCGCTTGGGAAACTGTACACGAGTATGTTTCTAAAGTTGACGCGACTCACATGGAAGTGAAGATAAGGACGAAAGGTGCGGAACCAGCTTTTGGAGCTTAGAGAGGCTGGGGTGACCCAAACGGTTGTGGAGAACATCAGCAGAATCGGTGGAGGTGCAAGCGACCGCAGGCAATGACTGCGTAAGATGATAAAGGCCTTGTGACTCACGTCATGTACCAATTATCCGTCCCGTACCCTGGTCCTGTACAAGGACAGAATGAGTAAGAAAGGTGACAGAACATTTCAGATCATTGGTGAGTTTACTAACAGAAATAAGATTGAAAAGACAACCCGGTATATAAAGCATAGATTGCAGAGGCAATGAAGGAACATGAGAGGCTTGTCCAATGCCTTTAGCGACAGTTTTAGAACCATTAGCAAGGGTAACCATAGGAAGAGAATGAGAACTAGTTAAAGAAGACAAAAATTTTGGATTACCAGAAATGTGATCAAAGGCGCCAGAGTCCAGGACCTAGGGGCTCAATGGTGAGGACTGAGTGATGCAGGCAACAGAATTACCAGTATGAGCAACGGAAGCAGAGGACGATGACTGAGAGGCCTGATATTGGAGGAAAGCTGCATATTCGGCTTTAGATAGAGTAACAGTCTTGCTCGAGTCAGCCATGGCAGTGAAAACAGAGTGGAGGGCGGCTCGGAAGACGGGAGATCGGCGCCGTCCGAGTTCAGGGATGTCGTCAGAACAGCGACCAGTGACGCGTGAACAGTGAACAGTGATGCCAGAAAAAAAAATGAAAAGAAACCCTATGATCAACCTACTGATACCATGATGAAATGGAGGAAACCTTTTTTTTTTTCTTGATTTAAGGTATACAATAATAGGCTTTCTACACATAATTACACACAATTAATCACCATATCCCTAGCAATCTTAAAGATACTTTCCTATTTCTAACATAGGCTTCTCTTGGATAAGACTGCAATGACACTTTGGTCCTTATTGTCCGTGAATGCATGACAAATGGTGAATTTACATATTTGTTGATATTAATTTGAATAAGAGTTGAATGTAACTGAGCTTTTGTTTTATTAGCAAATCGTTTGACATTGCTTCAGGTGTATAGCTTTAGGGTTGGAGGTGCGATAATTTTTCTTTCTTTAAGCCTTTAAGGGGGCGGGGTAAGCAGGATGAAAAATCTTCTTTTCGTGGATGTCCAATTTGTATCAAATTAAATAGAGGATTAGGGTTAGGTCTGTTTTATGCATAAGTTTGTGTATATATAACCTCCCTTTGACTGTAATGATAATTGTCTTTTAGCGAATTGTAATTCCTTAAGGCTTGGTCATCACTTTCTTAAATTTTGGTAATCACTTTCTTAAATTTAGGGCTCCCTCACTAAAGAAGGACCATATATACTGTAGATATAAGCACACTGAATCAACAGAAACTAAATCCCCTCCCATCTATGTGAGCGGAGTTTGACTCCCATATCTTTTGTACCACCCTCGATAATTCTATATGGGACTATACTTGGTTATATTCTGATGATGTTCAAAATAAGTAGATGTTCAGTTTTTGTTCAAATCATTCTGTAATTAAACTTTATTAACAGTCGACAGTTGTAATAGAAAATGTCTGCTGATGGAGCTGGTGGTGGGGTACGAGATACTGATTGTGAGGTATAGGAGGCTTGTTTCTAAACTCAAGCTAGGGTCTTACACTTTGCTAATTATTTCAAAGGATATAATGGTCTTCTTGGTCTTTGCAGCTAAGGAGTGATTTAGATTTTAGAAATAAGATGTTGGGTAGTTAAGGAATAGTACGTAGGTATTGTTTATGAGATTGGTTTCGGGATGATTTTTGAGAATGCAAACCCGCGCGGGTGTATTAATTATTTTGAGACATATACTAATTATTTTATGTCTCAAAACTTCTCATATATATAAAATTTGAAGACAATAAAAGTAATAAACAACTGAAATAATAGTAAAAACTTTAAAAAATAAAATTTTTAGAAAATAATAAAATTTTTAGAAAAATAATAAAAATCTATTGTTTGCGGGTCGGGTCGGGTTTGATTGTATAAAATTTCAAGACAATAAAAGTAATAAACAACTGAAATAATATTAAAAATTTTAAAAAATAATAAAAATCTATTGTTTGCGGATCGGGTCATGTTTGATTGCAAACCCGCGACTTGACCCGCAAAAATCGGGTCAGGTCGGGTTAACCCAAAAATGCATTATTATTTTTTTTAAAACCTGAGCGGGTCGGGTTGCGGGTTGATCTGAAAAACTGAACACCCGTACCAGGGACAGTGATTTCAAACATGGTAGAATTAATGCATTTGTGCAGAAAATACAATTGAACAGGTTAGAAATGTTTTTTCTTTTTTTGTTTAATACAATCAAGTGGGCAAATTATATTTCCCTGTTACTTTGCAAGCACTGTTTCGAAAACCGGACAAGACTGGCCGTTGGACCGGTCGAACCAGGAACCGATTGTGAGTCTAGTTTAGTTAATTGATAAAAACCGAGTAGCAAAAAAACCGGTAAAAACCTATGAACCGGACCGGTTCAAATTTATTTTTTAATTTTTAAAACCAAAAGCTAAAATTTAATATTTTTCTTAATTTTTAATTAAATAAAACTATTTATAACATAGGCCGGTTCTACTGATTTTTTTGTAACAGTTTAACCGGTCGAACCACTGACCCATCAAACCTTTTGGATCATCGGTTCGATCACCGGTCCGGTTCTGAAGACACTGTTTGCAAGTCCCCTGCCTTGTAAATGGACATGGACCTTTCATGCATTGGTTGTTTATGAATGGGCAATGCTCTTAATGAAAGTTTCGTCCGAGTATGTAAATATTGTATTAATCTAATGTCTATTTTTCACTGTACTATCAAAATTGGTAGTCTGACTCTGACAAGGGATAAACATCTTCAAGCCTTTGCTTTCATTTTACTCAAGGGAGATGGATCAAATAATGTTATAGACATCCTTTGTGGGCAAACAGTTCTTGAGTGATGCAAATGTTTCCTTTTCTACACTTAACGAGCTATTAAACTAAATGTTTTGAATAGGTGAACCTTTCAGTACTCTGTTGTATTGCCTGAGGGGTGGGTTGATTCTCTGTTCCCTTTGGCATAGAAAGCTACTTACAAGCTGATGGGTCTCCCCCGTTTCCCCATTTTTATTTTAGGCATCAGCAACATAAAAAATCAATTGACATCCAATGATTCTCCATCCATGTTTGGTCATGCATACGCTGCAATTTTTGTGCTATATAACATGCATCATGCTGAATATTGTGTGAAATATCTATCAAATCAATGTGAAGGCATATCTTTTGCAATTTTGTTCCTTCGCCAATTTTATATAACATACGTCCCTCCTGGTGACCTTTTTCCTCTGCAGGGTCGATTTGAAATTATCTCCCTATCCGGTTCTTTCTTACTCTCTGATAATAATGGTAACTGCAGCAGAAGTGGTGGGTTGAGTGTGTCCCTCGCAGGGTCGGATGGTCGAGTTTTGGGTGGTTTAGTTGCTGGAATGCTCATGGCAGCATCCCCAGTGCAGGTTTGGGTCATCATTCATCAACCACTGTTTCCATCTTTGTACAATCTGTACTTCTGCAAATTTCTGACAGATGATCACTCTAAAAACATGAATGGAATTTTTTTTTTCCATTCCTCACAGGTAATTGTGGGCAGTTTTGTTTTGGATGGGAAAAAGTCAAACTCAAATTTTTTGAAATCTGGACCTTCTTCAGCACCAACACCCCACATGTTGAGCTTTGGCACTCCTATGACAACATCTAGTCCTCCCGCGCAAGGAGCTTCGAGTGAGTCTTCTGATGACAATGGCAGTAGCCCTGTAAACAGAGATACTGGACTTTACAATGGTGCTGCTCAACAACCCATTCATAATATGCATATGTACCAACTATGGGCGGGCCAAACTTCGCAATGAGGATGCTAGTCAACAAGATATCGCTCTGATGTTGGTTCTTTCATAGAGGATAGAAATCCATTCCAGATGCTAATATGCTGCTTTACCGAATACAAATGGTAGAGGATCTATCTATTCTTTTTCCCTTTAGATAGTTTATTTCTCTCTTTATTTCAGTAGCTTTAAAGCGTTTTTCTCCATCTGATTGAAACATGGCTATTGCTGATAGCTGAGGAAATGCCAGATCAAATTGCTTTTTTCAAGAAAAACAGGAAATTAATTTATCATCACATTGAGTAATATTTTGCTACAATGGAAGTATGGACATAGGGATGACAAAAATTCACGTGAGGATGAGATCACAAGGGTTTGATATTTTAGAATTGGATACGGGTATAATTTCTATGCCAATTAATTAGACGAGTCGGGTACGAGTATTGTCATTTGCCGAACTAGTAAAGGTAAAATTTCTGCCTGAATGAGGGCCCGCGAGGGTCCTGTATGTTAGGGTTGGGTACGGGTAAAATTTTCATAATCGTGGTTGAACGGGCTGGGTACAGATATTGGAATCCCTGTAGTGTACACAACATGTTGCCATCCCTAGTTATAGGTGATGTGATATCACCAGTGTTCTAAAACATGTCGTTTAGAAATGCGTTTTCGCTTGGTGGCCTAGTGCCATTGTGCCTTATCCTAATTCGTTGGGGCTAGGCATGCGTTGGAATCGATGGCGTTTCTGTCCATCCTAGCAAAATTTTATCACCAAAAGCCATTGCTGACCGTCATCGGAATGTGAATTTTTAACTCTATTAGCGTCGGTTTTTACCACTGACCTTAATTCTAACCTAATTTTACAAAATCAGCTCTCTATCTCATAAATTTTAGAAAGTTCTAGTTTTACATAAACAATATTATTTTTGAAAAATCTCTAATTGTTTCAATTCTTATTAGTTTCTTATCAAATTGGCCATCTAAAATTCTTCTCTATCACTCAATTAATATATTCCTATGAGCAATTGGTCTAAAATTTCTTGAAATCAGAAATCCTCAAATTGATTTAAAATCTTAATTTTGAATTATTTGTTGAGAAATTGTCTAAGCCCCGCGTAGGTGCTAGACGTTGGACTGTTGCCTATCCAATGCCTAGCGTGTTTTAGAATATTGGATACCATCAACTAATATGCATGTGACATGTGTAGTTGTATTAAATATAATTATTATTTATTTGATTTTTTAAATATATTTTAACATGTGTGACTATATTATTAGATTGTTATATGAGTAACGTGATATCACCGTATCATTTCAGAAATTTTCCGCATTAAGATTCTCTGCTAGCCGACGACGGCAGAACTTATTGAGAATGCAACGACAATGGTGAATTAATTGGTCATTATCTTATACTGACATTGAACTTTCCTTTATTTTTCCCCAGACTAGGGCAATTAGGTAAGTAAGCTTACTTAATGATCTTTTTAACCGCGTTTTCAAGACTTTGTGACAGACTGGACGGCTATTTGATTTGTAGTGCGTGCTTGTTCCAACTGTATGCAAATTCAATTTTTCATTTTTCTTAGTCGATGCTTTCTTTTTCGTTGGTAGGCAGCCAAACCTTTCTCTTCAACAGGTAAATTCTTCTATCCTCTGGCAGATATTATGATAATTCTAGAATCTTATTATTCGTTCTAAATAAGAGATTATAATTTGGATATGTGTAACATCAAGTAGTAGTTTGAACTTACTTCATTCAACTATTTAATCCTCCTAGAGCCTTCATTCGACCAACCACACTTGCTTTTGTTTCATGTTCAAAAATATCAAAAAGTCTTCAATTACGAACGGCTTTATTATTAATGTATAGCTTATAAATGCCACGAATTTATTCCTTTTCTCGATGTAATATAATTTCATTAATTTGCAAATAAGAATTGAAATGTATTTAATTATAACGCTCCCTTGAAAGTTGGTGCTCAACAACAGCATGTGAGTTAATAAAAGGGACAAAAAGCTTCTCACATGATAGCAATGCCTTTGTTAATGACAAAAGCAATCTTTTTTTTTTCTTTTTAAAATTCTTAATAAATAATACACATTCAACTGAATATCGGAATTTGAGATCCTGTATTATTCAATACGAGATTTTAAATAATTTTCACCTCAAAAAAAAAAAATCACATTGTCATCTTGAATCTTGATATTTTATCTAAAAGGTAATGAGGTTATCTTGAATTTTGATTTTTTTAATCAAAAAATCTTGAATTATGTATCCCAAACTATTTAGATTCGAGTTTTTTTTTTTTTTATCCATATTTAAAAACCGATACAAAATTTAAAATAGAATCAGATTTAACAAATTCCCACTGTTGCGACCGATTACCATCTCTATCACATCTCACATCAATCTAAACATGAGATGGAAATTCTAACCAATATTTGGCCATTAAAATTTGAATGATAAATATGACAAATCACCCACCAAAGACACGCGTATACCGACACCTCTAATTCCCACTTTACACTCTAACGGCTCTTTCCCTATTAATGGAATAAAAACTACCAACCAAACTTATACATTAAACAAAAATAAATCACATCGTGCTTAGCTTAGCTTAGCTTATAATACTATAAATTAACTTGAACATTTCTCTATCTCTAGCCGTTCGCCGGCCAATTCATTCGGAACCTGTCAAAACTCAACCTCTCCTTCACTTTCACCTTCAATTTTTCACATTGCTTATAAATTCTATACATTATACATTACATACATACATACACACACATACATATACATAAAGTTCAATTATGGATTGCTTGATTTTGCCAGTTTCAATATTATTGAGAAGGCGCAGGCTAGGCTACCAGCCTCTCACTGTCACAGATCATGAAGAGGGGTTCGGGGGTCCGGTGACCGTCGTCGTCGGCAAAGAGAAGAGAGAGTTTTTGGTCGATCCTTTTGTGTTAGCTAAAAACCCTTTCAGGATTTTGATCGATTCAAAGAATTGCCACAAGAACAAGATGATGATGAGGGACAAGAGGGTTGTTTTTGTTGATGTGGATGCCATTTTGTTTGAGCATTTGTTGTGGTTGATGCATAACGATTCTTCTTCTTTATTTCAACTTAATCTCAGGGAGATTATTGATTTTTATGCTCAAGATTTTTAGATCCAACCCCAAGGTACTCTACTAATTAAATATTTAATGTCAGTTTGTTTAACAAAGTATACTTGCTGTAGATTCATTAAGAACTTAGCATGATTATTTGCAGAGAAATTATCTCATATCCACTCCACTCTAAGTTAGGCTAAAGTTTAAAAATATTGTGGCTTTATCATTTTTCCTCCCAATATTAATTAAATTTCCACATTAAAAATGTAATATTTGATACACTTATAAAACTCTGGGTGGAAAAATGATAATATAAAAAATATTATAATATTTCTAGAGTTTCCCCTAATTTAGGGTGAATTGGAGATAATTTCCCCCTTGTATTGTGGCATATTTTATACATGAACAATAATAATATTTGTTATCCTTTCTTCTTTTCTTCAGTAACCAAATTTAATCGGCCTGAAGCTGAATTTATAAGTAACTTAAATAATTTTCACTTATATCATTATCTACAAGTTTATTAATGTATTTAATGTTGACATCTTCTGTGTAATATATTGGAATATAACTAGTACATGATTCGCATTTTATGTTGGTTGAACATTTATTTTAGATATTGATCTTATATATGCTCTTGATCTTATCGATTTTATAATCTAAATGAGACAATTAATTTACTTACATATAATATTTATACTTCCTTCGTTTGTCTCTTAGTTCTCAAATAATATTTATAATTTTTTATGTAATAGCTAATAGTCAGAGTCTACAAAAGCACTAGTAAATAAAAAAAAAATTCATGAAATAAAAAAAAATTATAGAAATAATTCAAAATAAAATAACAAATAATAATAGACCCGAAATAAAAAAATTGGCTAGTTTTTGTGGGCGGCTACTATTTAGGTTTTTTATTTTAATAGGAAATTATATTCTTATATTGTAATATGTTTTTTATTTTATAATTTTTTATTTTAATTTTATATAATTTCATAATAAAAACATTAACGGTAAAGATTATGTGCCATGTGTACTTTTTATTTTAATAGAAGATTATAATATATGTTCTTATTATAATCAATAATAAAAAATAATTGTAAAAATTAAGTGTCATGTGACGCGATGAGAAAATTTAAAAATATTTAACTTATATATATATTTCTTTGTAGATTATTGATGATATTATTCAAAAATTAATCGAATAGTATAATATATTTTATTGTTATAATAGAGTTCTTATTTAATAGATTTATTGATTTAATTTTATAATTTAATAGTATTTTTTTTAATTATATAATATAATATGTTTCCTTATTATAATACAGTTTCTATAAAATTATAATATGTATTTTTATTGTAATATGTTTTTTATTTAATACAAAATTAATCGTAAAAATATTTTAATTTTATAATTTAATAATAAAAAATTAATTGTAAAGTTAATTATAAAGATTAAGTACCGTTCTTTATTTTAATGAGAGATTATAATATAGATATATATATATATATATATATATATATATATATATATATATATATTATAATAGGTTTTTTTTTTTAATTTAATAATAATAAATTAAAAAATTAATTCATTCAATTAATATATTTCTTACGTTTCTTATGTTAATAATTTATTATTTTTAATTTCATAATTTAATAATAAAAAATAATTGCAGTGATATTTTTTATTTTACAATTTAACAAAAAATTAATTATAGAGATTAAGTTAATTATAGATGATTTAATAGTAATTTTTTTTAATTTTAATAGGATATTATAATATATTTTATTGTTATAGTAGAATTATTATCAAATTATAATATGTATTTTTATTGTAATATAACTTTTATTTAATAAATTTATTAATTTAATTTTATAATTTTAATATGAAATCGGCACATGACGATATGAGGAGGTCTAAAAATGTTTAACATAGCAAGATAGTTTATTTTTTTCCATGTAGTTTGTTATATAATTTTTGTAGTTTGCAAATGGTGGCTAACGGAAGATTTTAGGCCTTGGATAAAATATATAATAATCTTAATGTGAAAGACAATATTATTGGCTTATTATTGGGTGATCATGGAGATATTGTATCTATTATTGGCGGGATCAAATATATTTTAGCCATCCTTGCGTCATCTGCTACACTTGATAAAAACAAGTAAAAAGTTCAATTGGAAGTCGATTAATTATAAGTTCATTGTACGTATCTTGACTCTTAAGGGAATAATCTTAATAATTATGTTCATTGTACCAAGTCCGTTCAAACAATTCAATAATCTATTGGCACACGTGTTAAAATATTAAAAAATAATTAAAAAAATTGGATATTAAATCATATATATCATTTATTAATATATTACGTCACCAATATCTGTTGTATCAAAGAATTACCCACGTTGAAGACAAGTGATAGACCAGAACATGCAGAGATGCTATTTGTTATTGAAATACACACATAATATATGAGGTGGTAGCTTCGGTCTTCAAGGAAGAGGTAGAGGTTATTTGTCGTTGTAGATGGATTCTACAGAAAGACGGCAAACCTAATATGATCAACATTAAAAGTAAATATTTAACACATTAAAAAATAAAAATAAAAATGATTACTTGAATGTCTGGTAGCACATTATTTTGAATATAAATATAAAAATATTAACATTGAACATAAAAATATGATCATTGAATATGAATTTATTTTTTAGCTAGAGATAATATTTGACAATGATCGACACTGATTTGATATGAAATTATTGTCCACGTAAAATTTTATAGTATTATTAACTTGGAATTTTGGACATTAAACATTAAAATTGAGCAATATGTTGGGGTTTTGGGTGGTAATTCGGGGTAAACGCAGCGGAACGCGGAAAATCAAAATTTTTCGATTTCAATAATTTTTCTTAGGTAATTAAAATAAACTAATTACTCAATACTCAAAAACTGAAATTTTTACCCAAAAATCAGATTTTTTCAGTAATTATCATTTTGCCCCAAAACTTTGTATTTTTGTCATTTTAGTCCAAAATTGTCAAATACAATTTTAATTGATTCCAAATCAATCCCAAAATGATTTATACATGTCTAATACATGAAAATACAATTTACAACTCATAGAAAACGAACTTCCAGAATTTTCCGAATGGTCCCTAAACTTTCAAGAATTTACAATTTGGTCATTTTTGTTCAAAACATGTTAAGATCAGATCCAAAAATTTCCAAATTTAATATACATCGTATATACATCAAATCTCATCACATATATGAAAATCCCCAAATTTGGTGAAGGTTAAAAACCCTAATTTTATAATTTCACAAATTAACAAAATTAACACCAATTAATCAAATTCAAGACTTTAATTCAATTCTCACAACATCAAACAAGCCTCACCATCATGAAACAACTCAAGAACAATTCTAGGTCAATCATGAGTGGCTAAGTAACTCTAGAATGACAATTCCATCAATATGGCAAAAAGAAAGCTTTATAAATAATTTTAAGCATTCTAAATTAACATATATGCTTCCATCTTTCAAACAACCTCCCAATCATCAAAACACAACCATAAGAAAGTAGAGAAGAAACTAAGCTACATATGTTGAAGCTTATGATCTTAGAAACAATTTTCAAAAAGAAGAAAGTATGAAAATCTTTACCAAATTTTCGAAATTTGCAAACTTTTCCTCTTTCTTCTCTTTTTTTTTTCCTCTATTTCTCACGTTGTATTTGATTTTTAGGGTTCTTGCAAGTGAAAATAAAAAAGAAAACAAGGCTTATATAATTTCCCTAAAATGCTGAGATTTGAAGGAAAATTACTAGCCATATATTTTCTATTTTTCTTTCAATAATTGGAAAAAGATTTAATGAATATTTGTGGTTATAAATCATTAATCAAATTAATGTTTATCACAAAATATCCAATAAAATTATGCCAAATAAAACCAATCAAAATTGGTCCATTTATCCAATTAAAACATGTCATTTATCTTACTTTATTAAGTAAACAAGAAATTAAATATTTAATTAATTCAATTATTTAACATTTGAATAATTAAATAATTAAATACAAATATCTCAAATATATGTATTATATTTACATTAAATAGAAAAATACATATATATATAAATAATAAATGTCAAATATCACAATTCGACATTTAATAAATGGCCGAAAGATCTCAAACGCATGTATCTTCGTTTAACCGTTAAACGACTTATAAATAATCAGTATTATTTATAAAAGTTGCCCTAGTGCCGTACGAGTATATCTCATTAGTGAGACTCTCTAGGTTCAGACATATCCGTCACGAAAAATAATTTTGTGTCCATAATCTACCCACCCGTAAATTATGATGAATACAGATAAAATCTCTGAACCATACAGGTCGAGGTAACTGCATACGTATAATTGTAGGGGTTTTATGGCGAAAATCCGGTAACACAGCGGAATAGTGGAAAATCAAAATTTTCCGATTTCCAAGAAAAAATCAAAATTTTTCTTGGATCAATTAAATAAACTTATTTATTTAATTAGCCAATTATCAAATTCTGAAAAATTACACAAGAAGCCAAATTTCTTGGTAATTACCGAATTGACTCAATACTTTGCAAATTGATCATTTTAGTCCTAAAACTGTCAAATACAATTTTGGATGATTCTAAATCACTTCTAAAATGATTTTCAATATATCCAATATATCAAAATCAGTTTGCAACAAAAATCCCAATTTTAAGCCTAATTGTCGAGAGCACCCTTCATTTTGGATTATTTGTAATTTAGTCCTTTTATGTTCAGATGACAAGATCAAATCCAATCAACCCAAAAAATTTCATGCATCATATACACTCCATAATACATCACATATACGAAAAGCCCCAATTTGAATGGGTTATGAACCCTAATTTTTCAATTTCATCAAATTGACCAATTTTACCAAATCTTTAAAATCCAACACTTTAATCCATTCATTACTTCACCAAGCAAGCCTCACCACTTTGAAAGAACTCTAGAAAAATTCTAGGTCACCAAGGAGTGGCTCAACAAGTCTAGAATGACAACTTGATTTCCAAAGAATCAAAAGTAAGCCTTTGAAACCATTTCAAACTTACTTACATGCATAGATCTTTCATTCAAGTTCACAACCAATTAAACACAAACTATAAGAGTAGAGATAACATCAAAGCATCACAAATTGAAGCTAAGTATGTTAGAAATATTTTCTATGTTGAAGACTTTAAAGAAATACTTACAAAAATAAAGATTTTCAAAGGTTTTTTCTTTAGCCTTCAAGTTTTGCTCTCAACTTTTTTTGTGTTTATTTTTATGTGTTTTTGAACTTATGAAACCCTAAAATGAAACAAAACAATTTATACCTCTTACATTAGCCTTGGCCGAAATTTGGTATATGTTAAATATCTAGATATTTTCAATTTGTTTCATTAAAGCCAACTTGTCAACTTGCATTTGAAATCATTAACACTTTAATGTAATTCAACAAGTCAACAATTGCAACTAAAGTCATTTAAAATATCACAACTTAGGATATTTATATTTTTAATTAATTTCGGCTCCTCAAGCCTCTGACTCTGACGAAATTTCGGCATGACCTCTGCTAAAAGTCATGCAACCTGGATCAAAGTCCAGCACCTCAAACAACCTACAGGGCCCAACACATAACATACACAAAAATGAATAACTCCAGAACATTATACAACTGGCTCCTTGCTCGAAAATACGTATAAACAAAAACTTTTACAGTTAACTTATACAACACAAATTCTTTTACAACTACACTTATACAACTTGACTCTGATACTCCCAAGACTTGGTGACTGGCTGACTACAATGCTGGTATTCGGCTCCTCAAGCTTTGAAGACTGTGGTTGACCGATCAGGTCACCAACCTGCAAAACTCAAACACTGTTGGGGTGTGAGTCATAAGACTCAGTAAGTAACTATGCTCATTCCTTGAGCATCAAACACATGCAAAGTCTGATTCCAGTTTCTATAATAATCTGGGATGTCTATGTGATCAGGCAAATATATTTATACTGAATCTAAACTAGTTATCTAATCCTTCTCCATTTTACAAACATATTATTTGTTACTGTTTCCTTTTATTTGATCACACATAATCTTTAACTTTTGTTTGCTGTTTTTCATAAACATCCATATCATATACATCAAACCTTTATATACTAACAATCACATTAAACCCATCATGTTTCCGCTACGCTACTCCAATTTCTCTTTACTTTCTTGCATACTCTGTGTTAGACTAGATTAGACAATTATAATAACTTTCCTATTTTTACTGTCTTGAAATATCATCAAATCGGTTATACTAAGATATTATTTCTGTCAAACATTTAATCCACTATAACCAACCATGTATATAAAAAATAAACAAATAAATTCAAGGAATTCACTGCTATAGTGTACTTACAAGTTTTATTTGCAGAAGCCCTTATTCTTCTTTTCTGTTTTCTCTCTCGAACCGCTTCCCTCTGCTCTCTCTCCCTCTCTTTCCCTTTTCTCCTCTCTCGGTTTCCTCTATTCCTCCGATTCCCTCATCTCGTTTCTTCTTTTTCATTTTTGTGCGTGTGTAAATTAACTTAATTAAATATATGTGTGTTGTTATAAGCGTGTGTAGGTATGTTTCAAAATGAGAAAGTGTGATAAATATGTGAATATAAATGTTCCACGTGTGTATTTAATAAACAAGCGTGGGTAATAAAAAAAAAATATCTAGGTATTAGCATTTAATAAACATTTGTGTAGAAATTTCTAAGGTTTATTTGCACTTGTGTATGTATTTCTAGAATGTGTATAATATAAATATCTAAGGTAAATTTCAATTTAACTCCTCAAATTTGATTTAATAAAATTTATAATTAATTTCATGAAAACAATCTCATTTTACGATGAAATCGACCTTGCGTTCAGATGCGACCTCACGCGCGAAAAATTTAAATTAACGTTAACACTTTAAAATAACCTGGGATGTTACATTCACCCCTCCTTATATAGGATTCGTCCTCGAATCCTACTCTGGGCATACTAAAACCAATCATCAAGCAAAGACCGATATGGTCTAATCAAAACATATACCTACTGAGACAGCCGAATAGCCAGCACCTGCAGTCACCGACACTTTATAAACCTCTGCTTTGATACCATCTTTGTAACATCCCGCCTAAGCCAGGATGCTACCAGCAGGAGACAGGCTAATCCTGACTCCATAAGCCTCTGACTCTGACGAAATTTCGGCATGACCTCTGCTAAAAGTCATGCAACCTGGATCAATGTCCAGCACCTCAAACAACCTATAGGGCCCAACACATAACATAAACAAAAATGAATAAATCCAGAACAATATAACACTGGGCTCCTTGTCCGAAAATACGTATAAACAAAAACTTTTACAGTTAACTTATCAACACAAATTCTTTTACAACTACACTTATACAACTTGACTCTGATACTCCCAAGACCTGGTGACTGGCTGACTGCAATGCTGCTATTCGGCTCCTCAAGCTCTGAAGACTGTGTTGACCGATCAGGTCACCAACCTGCAAAACTCAAACACTGTTGGGTGTGAGTCATAAGACTCAGTAAGTAACTATGCTCATTCCTTGAGCATCAAACACATGCAAAGTCTGATTCCAGTTTCTATAATAATCTGGGATGTCTATGTGATCATGCAAATATATTTATACTGAATCTAAATTATTTATCTAATTCTTCTCCATTTTATAAACATATTACTTGTTACTGTTTCCTTTTATTTGATCACACATAATCTTTAACTTCTGTTTGCTGTTTTTCATAAACATCCATATCATATACATTAAACCTTTATATTACTAACAATCACATTAAACCCATCATGTTTCCGCTACACTACTCTAATTTCTCTTTACTTTCTTGCATACTATGTGCTAGACTAGATTAGACAATTATAATAACTTTCCTACTTTTACTGTCTTGAAATATTATCAAATCGGTTATACTAAGATATTATTTCTGTCAAACATTTAATCCACTATAACCAACCATGTATATAAAAAATAAACAAACGAATTCAAGGAATTCACTGCTATAGTGTACTTACAAGTTTTATTTGCAGAAGCCCTTATTCTTCTTCTCTGTTTTCTCCTCGAACCGCTTCGCTCTACTCTCTCTCCTCTCTCGGTTTCCTCTATTCCTCCGATTCCCTCTCTCGTTTCTTCTTTTTCATTTTTGTGCGTGTGTAAATTAACTTGATTAAATATATGTGTGTTGTTATAAGCTTGTGTGCGTATGTTTCAAAATGAGAAAGTGTGATAAATATGTGAATATAAATGTTCCACGTGTGTATTTAATAAACAAGTGTGGGTAATAAAAAAAAAATATCTAGGTATGAGCATTTAATAAACATGTGTGTAGAAATTTCTAAGGTTTTTATGCACTTGTGTATGTATTTCTAGAATGTGTATAATATAAATATCTAAGGTAAATTTCAATTTAACCCCTCAAATTTGATTTAATAAAATTTATAATTAATTTCATGAAAACGATCCCATTTTACGATGAAATCAACCTTACGTTCGGATGCGGCCTCACGCTCGAAAAATTAAAATTAACGTTAACACTTTAAAATAACCCGGGATGTTACAAATATGGATTACATATGCTCTGTACACAGAACTGACAGATCCTATCTCGACACACACAAGACACCCTGAGGATCTATCCACACCCAACGAACAGGCGGAGGTCTGATCTAAATATATCGGTGACGTGACTGCCATCTAAGTGTGGAAGATGTCTCATGTGCCCACAGTGGTATCTCAAGTAGAAGAACACTACAAGAATTAGACCATTTAGCGTCGAATTGTTTCGACGCCATAAGTGACGATTTCGACGCAAATGATATTTAGCGTCGAAAAAATTAGACGCAAAAAATGGACGATAAAATGTCGACGAAAACCACTTTTAGCGTCGAAATAATTAAATGCGACGCTAAAAAACAGTAGTCTGCGTCCAATTTATTTCGACGCTAAAGTAAAATTTTCGACGCTATATTTTATATTTGGCGACGAAATATATCGACGCAAAAATTCAAACTTTTAGCGTCGAAACCTTTCGACGCTAAAGTATATTAAAAAAGTATTATATGTAAGCTTATAGCGACCATGTTTTTTACTATTAGCGTCTATATTTGTCGACGCTAAAAGTCACCTTTAGCGTCGAAACTAGCTTATAGCGACCATGTTTTTTACTATTAGCGTCGATATTTGACGACGCTAAAAGTCACCTTTAGCGTCGAAACTAGTCGACGCTAACATATATTTAAAAAGAAATATATTTACGCTTACAGCGGCCATTTTGTATACTATTAGCGTCGAAATATTCGACGCTAAAAGTAAATAACTTATTTTTTTAAAAATTAGTAATTTACTTATTTTTTGGTCTAAAATATTTAATTTAGTTGAAAAAAAATGTAATTAATGACGAAATATTATATTGAAATTTGTTTTAGAAAAAAGAAATATTATATTAAATCTATTTGTTCAAAATGTTTATACAAAACTAAATATAAAATTAATTGCTACTGTGATGGGGGGACGCTCGAGCCCGATGCACCATGACTCATTGAGGCCTCGAACATCTGACGGAAAGCCAGCAGTTGCTGTTCCAACTGCTCCATCTTCTTCTCGTGGTCCATCATCTTCTTCTCGTGGTCCACCGTGACCTGTTGTAGCTTCTCCTTAGTCTGCTGCAGCTCGTCTTTGGTGGTGACTAACTCGTCTCGAAGAGAGACATTGTCCGAATTACCATTATTGCGTGCAGATGACGTTGGCTTCTTACGAGTGCCAAGACCAACGTTGTAAGCTGTCTGATTCTTGAAAACCAATTGCGACAGCTGCTCATCTGGTATGGGGTCGGTCCCTGTCTCCTGAGTTTGATGTTGGAGTTCCATCATTTCGTTCTGTTTCAAAAAATAAGTTAATATTAGAATTTGAGAAAAAAATTTAACATATATAATATTAATTATTTTATTTTAAAAACTGAAACTTACATAGCAGCGTTCGGCTTCTTCATTTATCCATTTATTCTTGTCATTGTAATGCGTCACACGGAAAAAATCTGGAAATGATTGCACCTCACATGTGCTATTCTTGTCATTAGATATCATTTTACATTGGAATCAACATTACTAATTCAGTAATACTTAATTTAAGCATATATATATATATATATATATATATATATATATATATATTTGGTTGATAAATTAATTAAATAGTTTACAGAAAAATTCTATTTTGTTAATTAATATACTTACTCTACATATATGAATCATAAATCACTAACAAACAGCATATAAAAACATATAAACAACATATATAATCATATTAAAATTGAAAATAATAAAGAAATATGAAAGAAGATTTACCTTTTCGGAAATTGATTACAATTTTATTGAAAATTTTTAGGAGAGATGTGAGGTTGTATAGGAGAAATTCTGGATTTCAGAGGATTTTTACGAAGAGAATGAAGAAAAAACAGAGGGGGAGAAGGGGTGCCGAGCTTCTGTATTTTAATCTATATTTAGCGTCGAATACTAAATTCGACGCTAATTGTTGCCGTTTTTAGCGTCGAAACGGTTTTTGCGACGCTAAATGTTCCATTTTTAGCGTCGAAACCGTTTTTTCGACGCTAAATATAAACCATTAGCGTCGGATTTAATTTAGACGCGAAAGAACCAAGGATCTGTCGGTGGAAGCCTCATAACTATTTAGCGTCGAACAAATGTTCGACGCTAAAAGTATTATTTTTGGCGTCGAATATTCAAAATCGACGCTAATTGTATACGTTTTTAGCGTCGCAACTGTTTTGTCGACGCTAAATATCAAAAATATAGCGTCGAAGTAAATTTAGACGCGAAAAAATCAAGGACTGTCGGTGGAGCTTCATAACTCTTTAGCGTCGAAACTAATTTCGACGCTAAAAGTACAATTTTTAGCGTCGATTATTCACATTCGACTCTAATTGTTGCCGTTTTTAGCGTCGCATTTAATTTAGACGCGAAAGAGTCAAGGATTTGCCGGTGGAAACTTCATACACCTTTAGCGACGATATATATTCGACGCTAAAATTATATTATTGGCGTCGACCATGTGTTTCGACGCTAAAAGTGTAATATCTGGCACAAAAAATTATTGCAATAATATAATTATTCAGCGTCGAATATTTGTCGACGCTAAAGTTCTGTTTTTAGCGTCGAAATATAGTTTCGACGCCAAAACATTAATATTCTGCGTCGAAGTTTTTTTCCGTCGCTAAAAATATGACATATAGCGTCGAAACTAATATTCGACGCTAAAAGTTAGTTTTGGCGTCGCATAATGTTTCGACGCTAAATATTTGGACGCTAAAAGCCATAATTCTTGTAGTGGAATCACAAATGCTACTCAACTCGAGAATATTCTTATTGACGTTGGTGTACCATCCATTAAGAATATTCAGTGAGTCATTTAGTGTTTATCCCCTATAAACACCTACACGTCTATACGAGTCTCCAAGACTCATGGTTCATTGAGAAACCATTGGAATCATATATTCCAGTATACGACATTTCGATGCTCGGTATCATAGAACAAATCGAACTCACTGCTCATATATTTGCCGCCTCAATCAGATCGAAGACATTTAATATATTGACCAGTCTATTTTTCTACTTCATTTCAGAACACTTTGAACTTTTCAAAGGTTTCCGATTTATGTCGCATCAAATAGACATAACCGTACCGTGAAAGATCATCGGTAAAGATAACGAAGTACGAATAACCACTGTGAGCAGTTTGACTTAGTGGACCACATACATCAGAATGTATGAGTTCCAGTAAGTTAGTGGCGCGGTGTCCAACACCAAAAAATGGGGCTTTGTTCATCTTACCCTGAATACACGATTCACAAGTTGGATAAGATTCAATGGTGAGATTTGGTATCAAACCATTCATAACCAATTGGGTAAGGCGTTTAACGCCTATATGACCTAGCCGCATATGCCAAAGTTCAGTATTTTTAACAACAGGTAAACTACGTTTATTAACTCCAGTATTTAAAATATCTTTAGAAGTTTGCAATGTATAATGACCATGCTGGTTTGGACAACAAAGGATCTGAATATTACGTTTATCATATAAATACAAAGAACAGTTCTTAATATTAATACGATAACCTTCTGTATCCAATACAAAAAGAGATATAATATTAGCTATACATCCTGGTACAAAGTAGCAGTCATATAACAAAAGTGTCCCATTCGGCAAAGAGATCTCGCATACTCCCACTGCAACTGCATCCAGAGAGTCTCCACTCCCAAATCGCAACTGCATCTCTTCAGGCTTCAGTTTCTTACTTTCCTTCAGCACCTGCAACGAATTACAAATGTGAACAGGATAAGCAGAATCTAAAATCCAGCTAGATGTAACGGCTTCACAAGCCAAAGAGATATCAATAACTGGAAAAATAAATGTACCTGATGTAGATGCTCTCTCATTCCTTAGCTGGGCAATGTAGTCAGGACAGTTCCTTTTCCAGTGCCCGACTTTGCTGCAGTGATGGCATTTGTCGTCAGAAGCCCTATTGGGCTTTGTTATCTTACCTTGCTGTTGAGAACCGAAACCTTCTTCTTCTTCGCTTTCGCCTTCTTTCCTTGACCAGGTCTGGGAAGAAGTAGAGAAAGTGAAATAGGTTTTCGGAGGGCGAGTCGGTACTCCTTCCTAAAGTCCTCTTCCGCCGTGGAGCAGCATCCTATGCAGCTCATGGTAGGTACAGATAATCCAATTCATGTTGAAGTACATCACAAATTGGCGATATGAAGCTGAGAGCGACCAAGAATGACACTCCTACCGAGAATGTCATCAGATGGAGATATGTTGTAGGGGTTATTTAGGGGCAGAATCCGGTAACGCAGCGGAAACGGCGGAAGATCGTATCTTCGATTTCAAAACTTTTTCTTGGATTAATTAAATAAACATATTTATTTAATTACCCAATAATCAAATTATGAAACAAAATTCAAATAATCATATTCAAGTGAAATTACCAAATTACCCTTATATGGTATTTTGTCCATTTTAGTCCGTAATTGATCCAATCAATTTTGAATGATTCTAAATCATTTCTAAGATGAACTTAGCATGTTCAAAACATCAAAACACCAAAAGCTACAAAAAAACCCAAATTCAAGTGCTTGGCCGAATGCACCATTTGGTGCCAAATTGTGCACTTTGTCATTTCATGCTTCAAAACACATCAAGATGTAATCCAATCAACATGAAACTTTGCATGCATCATATACACACCCAAATGCTCAACATATATGAAAATGCCCAAATTTGGAATTGGTCAGAACCCTAATTTTTCAATTTCTTCAAATTGGACAAATTAGACCAAATTGGTTAAATCAATTACTTTAATCATGTTTCTTCCATCCAATCAAAGTCTCAACACAATGAAACAACTCAAGATCAAATCTAGGTCATCTAAGAGTGGGTCAACAACTCTAGATTAGCAACAAGGTTTCCAAAACCATAAAAGAATACTTATAACTACAATAGTCACAAACTTTCTCATTATACATGCTCAACACTTCCATCAAAACTTCCATCAACAAAAACACAAGGAATAAAGAGAAATAACCTAAGAACATCATGTTAAAGCCTAGATCCTAAGGAACATTTTCCTTTCTAATAGCAAGTTGGAAAAACTTACTAAAATCTAAGCTTTCTTTGATTTCTTCTTTCTTTCTCACAAGCTTCCTTTGTCACCATTAATGGAGTTTTCTTTAAAGTGTATTAGGTTATCATTTCAAATGAAATGAAATCAATATATACTTGGCCAAAGAAGGCTTTGGCCGAATTTCACTAAAGGAAATGCAAGAATATTAATTTCATCTTCATTTGTATTTCATTTGTTCAACTTGACATAAATATCTAAAAACAACTTTAAAGACATTTAATTAAGTCAACAAATGCAACTAAGATAAATATAACTCTTATATATTAAGTGTATGGCCGAATTTGACATAGAATAAAGGAAAAAATATTTTTCATTTTTCAAACATTTTGAACAAATATCTTAAGAAGTCAAAATCAATTTGACAACCTTTTCCTTTAATGTATAAGTCAACATTTGCAACTTATAATCATTTCCTAACTTTATCATTTGGTGATATATTTATATTTTAATTATATTAATCATTTAACAATTAAATAATTAATTAATTAATTACATAAATATATCAAATATATGTATTATATTTACTTTAAATATCTCAAATACATATATTGATGATATATGTCAAATACCTTTATTTGACATTTATTAATGTGTATTTAATAATATCATATATTAAATACAAATACACATTAATTAGGAAATACGGTTCGGCCCGTTCGCATGTATTTTTCGTTTAACGATAAACGATTTATAAATAATCATCATTATTCATAAATGTTGCTCTAGTGCTCTACGAGTATGTTTCATTATTGAGACTCTCTAGATTCAGGTATATCCGTCATGAAATCCAATTTCATGTCCATAATCTATCCACCCGTAGATTATGACGATCACGGATAATCTCGCTGAATCATACAGGTCGAGGTCATTGCATACGTATAATCCCTCCGTCACAGGTATCCGGATAATCCCAGAGATATAGATGTAACGTCAAATCTCTATAGGTATTATCTCGTCGACGTATCTATTAGCAATCTCTAAATAACATTCGGAACTTACTTCCGAAGTATACTGTGGCCACAGATTTAACAGACTGCTAATAATATATGGACTACCTATGCTCTGTACACAGAACTGACGGATCCTATCTTGACACACACAGGATATCCTGAGGATCGATCCACACCCAACGAACAAGCGGAGGTCTGATCTAAATAGATCGGTGACGTGACTGCCATCTAAGTGTGGAGGATGTCTCATACATCCACAGTGGTGTCTCAAGTCGAAGGACCACTATGCTACTCAACCCGAGAAGATTCTTATTGACGTTGGCGTACCATCCATTAAGAATCTTCGGTGAGCCGTTCAGTGTTTATCCACTATAAACACCTACACGTCTATACGAGTCTCCATAGACTCATGGTTCATTGGGATAAACCATCGGACCAAGTCTCGATATACGACATGTACTGGTCTCAACGGATTTGACTAACCGACCCGTGTTAGCAAATCTTGACCAGGAACTATGTTTGATAATATATATATAGCAGTGACACTTCCCAATGTCAATTACAAACTAACTTTGTAACTGTGTACTGCATATATATTATCGGGCCTTTGTATAATATATACATATCACTAAACCACATTTAGTTTCAATCTAATCGTAATCAGATCGAATACGTATATAAGAACAAGAGGTGCAACCATAAATAAGTAATATTATGGAATAAAGGGATGTTCGTATTCATGAATCAGACATAAATACGGTCCGGATTGGCGCTCTGAGCACCAACCCCAACAATTTCTCCCACTTGCTCTAGTGCCAATCCACGGTATCATATACTCATCTCAATGTGCATCGTATGCACATGGTCCTCAAAAGGTCACCAGTACTTAAGAGGTAGGCAACAAAAACAAGTCCGCTATGACATATGAGTTTGTCAAACAAACTCCATCGTTTCCCATAGTCAGCATCATTCATATTTTTTAGAATCTAGATTATACATTAATATGACTCTGATGCTACATCAGTATTGTGCTACAGCTACTGAGTTGTCCAAGTATTTAAGGATCAAATCCAAATATACTATGAGGACAACCGCAAGCACAACACCAATTAAAACTTCTATTTTAAAAGGTCACTATGCAACTTCATAAGTCAATACTTCAAAAGTTGCATTTGATTCCACTAAAAGGTAGAATCCTTCGTGACACTCTCACTGCATCTTTTCTGACTCTTTATGACGTAGACTGTCTAACGTCATAATTAGTCTCAAAACTAATATGACCCTAATGGTTGCAGACTGTATTCTCCATGAATTAAAAACTCGTTCTTAATATCTCAAAGATCACAAAGAACGTGTTTCAAGATCCATCATATGGTCTATAAGATGTCAAAATAACTCGTAACAATTACGATTAAATCAATATCTACATTCGCACATTATAAAGTATTTATTATGTCATCATCAAATGATACATAAATTGATTAGACATTCTAATCAATATCTCTTCGAAAAAGGAATCATCCTTTACGAAAAATGAATACTTTATATAAGACACACAATAACAGTCCAACAGTTATACTAACTGTCATACAGATAGCTTAGTTATGTCCTTTATTAGATCATATCTAATGTACGAATAATAGGAGTATCTCACAAGTCTCTTGGTTTTATATCTTATATAAAACTTTATATCGTATATAACAGAGACTACTCCCACTGTTTTCACGGAGTAAAGAAGACTTAGGTAAACCTTTTACCTCACTAACATCTCATTATTACTATAATAATGATAATGTTGTTAGGATATATAAAACTAGAAAGTAATATGTACGCTCCCACTAACCCTTCTAATCACATATGTATTCTATATACTTTGACAATATCAGACAATCTGACGATATCAAAAATAGAGAACACATATTTCTGGAAGACTTATCCGAGTCTACAATAGGCTCTGTAAGCTAGCACACTAAACTGCGATCTCAGCAGAACACAAACTCTATGGCCATTTCAGAATGAACTCTTCAAATAAGGAAATCACAACTGATCTCTTATCTGAATAAGTCATCCAAAAACGCCACTTTGCATTCTTTAGCTAAAATATACAGTTTAATATCAACATTAACCAATATATCTTTAATTGTTCATTTAGTGTGACTAGAGATAAGTTTTCTCAGAATCTACAATAGATTGCTGAGTATAACTTTTCTCACTGTCATACTGTAAAGGTCAAACCTTTAATAAGCTCACAATGCTTTCGCTGCGCAAACAATTAGCACATATCATGAACTAATTAATGAAAGCTTAATCAAGTTCAAAACTTGATCATAGTAAGCTATGAACAATCTTAGATCTAAGGTTCAATGGTGAACTTCCAGAATCGATATCAAATATCGCTTCCATTACAAGTTATAGGATAATTTTTTCTTCATAAGAAAACAACGGAACCATTAAGTATCAAATACTCGTGAATGATTCTGTTATCCTATTGGACTTGTACGGAAGATGTATAAGGGTTGTTTCATCTTATTAATTACGTAGTTCCAATTATAATTTATCATTCTCACATTTGACTTCAATAAGTCAAGTCTTTTCTACAATAATCAACATCAGATGTTACATACCAAACAATAAAACAATTTTATTACTTAGGATCGTAGGAAAGATATTCTATAAAATAGAATACAATATTCTATTAAACAGAATAAACGATAAACTTTTACTTATACCTCCGAGGTGTAAGTAATTTCCATTATATAACTATTATATAAAAGAAAGATTGAAATCTCAAACTTTTCAAGATTCAAATTCTCTACCTATACATATCATATATGCAACTGTAGAAAATAATGGAACATTAATTAAAGAGATGAATTAGTGTTACTGGAGTATAACCCCAAGAGTATTGAAACTAATTCGGTAACATTCAATATCAAACGAATCAAATCATATAAGATTCAATTGCTCCCACTACTCAATTCCATCAAGATGGAATCGTGGAAGAATAATATTGAATATGAATCATATTCACTGTATAACCTTAGAACTAATTGCTTTAAATTCAAATGTTTGATCGTATCAAAGATCTTTGAACAGTTCAAAGACATGTAATGAATTTTAAGGATCAAGTTTTCAAAATACTTTAGATTGAATATATTTGAACAAGTCAAAAATGTTCAATCTTCGTTTCATCAGAACAGATTGAAAAATCTTGATACTTTCAAGACTTTCAATATGTGTTCCTTCATAAACACGTAACTAAGTTATGACAATTCATCAACTAAGTTACGAAATAAAGAAAACTACCTTAAGCAATTATTATTTATTAAACTACATACATCCAATGTATCAGTTAAATAAATTTGGTGGTCCAATGACAATCATTGGTAAACGAGATCTTAATCACTTTCCTGAATACAATATTCATTAAATGGACAAGGATGTGTGGTGTGATCTAGTATCAAACCATCCTTTACCATACGGATTGAGCATCCAATACTTAAGTGATTAAATTCATAAAGCACCGTTCTAAATTATTTACTTTACCGAATAATTTTTCTTAATGTTTATCTCTACGTTAATGACACTACTAGTTATTATAAAATATGTAACAATTATTTATAAAGAACAAGTGACTATCCAATAGTCGCAAGTTCCAATATCAAATATCAAAACAATCGTTAACCAATATTTCAAATAACTAGACGGGAGATCTGGTATCCAATACCTATAGTTGTAGTATTGTGAAAATCGATATTTTCTATACACAAATATACGTCATCTTCTTGCTTTACTATATATTCAACAATCACAACAATTATTGTAACTGATTAGCAAATTGTGTCAGACACATTACCTCTAAAGGTAATTAAAGCTTAGAAACGTCATTACTAGATAAAAAACAAATACCTAATAGGGCTCTCAAATGCCAGTCAAGAATCTCGAGACATGAACTAATTCAAGTCAATTCTTACTGCATAAGAAACTATTGTCTCTAAAGTATTATATCCTAAAGGGGATATCTATCTAGATTATCTATCATGACTTAGAAACTAAGTCATTAACCATTTTTATTTTTCAAGAAAATCGGAACAACAGTTCCCGATGGTTTAGACTAATCTAATAATATCCTAGTCTATTAGTATCTAGAACCTATTCTAGAATAACTGCAACCAAGAGTCTAGTCAGATAACATATCAAAATATGTGTGCAGTAAATAAAAGTTTAATTCTATCTACTATAGAATAAGGAAACAAACAAGCGGCAATTTCCATAATAACATACACTGCCTAAGTTATGGAATATTTTAAACTTAGCAGTGCCTCCCACTATTTTTACGTAATGCCGTAATCCCCAACGGAAAGACGAGAATTCAATAATTAAATCGAATTCCATAATGGGAAGAGGACCCCATGAATATATTTCGACTCACAGCAGAGGCACGGTCTCGCCGACGTATATTCACAGGTAGACAACTAATTGTCAATCACTCAATAGTGACTCCAAGGTTCCGGTCCTGGCCGTTTTTCGTTGTCGCTGCGAAGGCAGGCCCACAAGGAGACGTACCAAGGTTAAACTTGTCAATGATAAACTCAAGTTACTTGCGTAACCCTGACAGCTAGGGCACGTTCAGGATTCCGCTTTCGCTTGAATTTATCTAGTATCTAATATACATTCGGCATAAATAAATTTCTATCAGCTACACCCTCACAGCAGAGGCACGGTCTCGGATGTAGTCAACAAAAAGATATTTATAAACCGTATTGACAAGACGGACCAAGAAACAAGTATTCCAAATACTAGTTACTATAAAACCTTATTAAGCGGGGATATTTCATTAAGTGTCATACACCCTAAATCTAATCAAATTAGATTATAACAAGCATGCTTAAAGTCAAGAAAACATGATTAAACATTGAATAAAACAAGCTAATCATTTATGGAGGCCTAGAATCAGACTCGCTCTGATACCATTTTGTAGGAGTTTTAGGGGCAGAATCCGGTAACGCAGCGGAAACGGCGGAAGATCGTATCTTCTGATTTCAAAACTTTTTCTTGGATTAATTAAATAAACATATTTATTTAATTACCCAATAATCAAATTATGAAACAAAATTTCAAATAAATCATATTCAAGTGAAATTACCAAATTACCCTTATATGGTATTTTGTCCATTTTAGTCCGTAATTGATCCAATCAATTTTGAATGATTCTAAATCATTTATAAGATGAACTTAGCATGTTCAAAACATCAAAACACCAAAAGCAACAAAAAAAAACCCAAAATTCAAGTGCTTGGCGAATGCACCATTTGGTGCCAAATGCACTTTGTCATTTCATGCTTCAAAACACATCAAGATGTAATCCAATCAACATGAAACTTTGCATGCATCATATACACACCCAAATGCTCAACATATATGAAAATGCCCAAATTTGGAATTGGTCAAGAACCCTAATTTTTCAATTTCTTCAAATTGGACAAATTAGACCAAATTGGTTAAATCAATTACTTTAATCATGTTTCTTCCATCCAATCAAAGTCTCAACACAATGAAACAACTCAAGATCAAATCTAGGTCATCTAAGAGTGGGTCAACAACTCTAGATTAGCAACAAGGTTTCCAAAACCATAAAAGAATACTTATAACTACAATAGTCACAAACTTTTCCATTATACATGCTCAACACTTCCATCAAAACTTCCATCAACAAAAACACAAGGAATAAAGAAAGAAATAACCTAAGAACATCATATGTTAAAGCCTAGATCCTAAGGAACATTTTCCTTTCTAATAGCAAGTTGGAAAAACTTACTAAAATCTAAGCTTTCTTTGATTTCTTCTTTCTTTCTCACAAGCTTCCTTTGTCACCATTAATGGAGTTTTCTTAAAGTGTATTAGGTTATCATTCAAATGAAATGAAATCAATATATACTTGGCAAAGAAGGCTTTGGCCGAATTTCACTAAAGGAAATGCAAGAATATTAATTTCATCTTCATTTGTATTTCATTTGTTCAACTTGACATAAATATCTAAAAACAACTTTAAAGACATTTAATTAAGTCAACAAATGCAACTAAGAAAATATAACTCTTATATATTAAGTGTATGGCCGAATTTGACATAGAATAAAGGAAAAAATATTTTTCATTTTTCAAACAATTTTGAACAAATATCTTAAGAAGTCAAAATCAATTTGACAACCTTTTCCTTTAATGTATAAGTCAACAATTGCAACTTATAATCATTTCCTAACTTTATCATTTGGTGATATATTTATATTTTTTTAATTATATTAATCATTTAACAATTAAATAATTAATTAATTAATTAAATATAAATATATCAAATATATGTACTATATTTACTTTAAATATCTCAAATACATATATTGATGATATATGTCAAATACCTTTATTTGACATTTATTAATGTGTATTTAATATATCATATATTAAATACAAATACACATTAATTAGGAAATAACGGTTCGGCCCGTTCGCATGTATTTTTCGTTTAACGATTAAACGATTTATAAATAATCATCATTATTCATAAATGTTGCTCTAGTGCTCTACGAGTATGTTTCATTATTGAGACTCTCTAGATTCAGGTATATCCGTCATGAAATCCAATTTCATGTCCATAATCTATCCACCCGTAGATTATGACGATCACGGATAATCTCGGAATCATACAGGTCGAGGTCATTGCATACGTATAATCCCTCCGTCACAGGTATCCGGATAATCCCAGAGATATAGATGTAAACGTCAAATCTCTATAGGTATTATCTCGTCGACGTATCTATTAGCAATCTCTAAATAACATTCGGAACTTACTTCCGAAGTATACTGTGGCCACAGATTTAACAGACTGCTAATAATATATGGACTACCTATGCTCTGTACACAGAACTGACGGATCCTATCTTGACACACACAGGATATCCTGAGGATCGATCCACACCCAACGAACAAGCGGAGGTCTGATCTAAATAGATCGGTGACGTGACTGCCATCTAAGTGTGGAGGATGTCTCATACATCCACAGTGGTGTCTCAAGTCGAAGGACCACTATGCTACTCAACCCGAGAAGATTCTTATTGACGTTGGCGTACCATCCATTAAGAATCTTCGGTGAGCCGTTCAGTGTTTATCCACTATAAACACCTACACGTCTATACGAGTCTCCATAGACTCATGGTTCATTGGGATAAACCATCGGACCAAGTCTCGATATACGACATGTACTGGTCTCAACGGATTTGACTAGCCGACCCGTGTTAGCAAATCTTGACCAGGAACTATGTTTGATAATATATATATAGCAGTGACACTTCCCAATGTCAATTACAAACTAACTTTGTAACTGTGTACTGCATTATATATTATCGGGCCTTTGTATAATATATACATATCACTAAACCACATTTAGTTTCAATCTAATCGTAATCAGATCGAATACGTATATAAGAACAAGAGGTGCAACCATAAATAAGTAATATTATGGAATAAAGGGATGTTCGTATTCATGAATCAGACATAAATACGGTCCGGATTGGCGCTCTGAGCACCAACCCCAACATATGTTGCCTCAGTTGATCGATTAAATCGATCATGTGAAGAACATGTGAGCTCACAGCTTGCCCCTCGTCCAATCGCGCATGGAACAGTTCCATCGCAACTTTGTGAACAACGATTTGTTCCTGGTTCATAAACGATTCTCTTAATCACATCATCATAATATACACATCTGTCATGCCATAGTATTGTTTCTTGAGTCCTGATCTCAGCAAATTTAAGATGTATGATGTAACTTTTAAATCATCATCTTTCCAAGGTTGGAAAACTTGGCGTTCTTCCGGTGTTGTGTCCTCAGCCACAGCAAGAGGTAGATGACCCTCAAGAATATATCCCAACTTCTCGGAATCAAGGACAATCCTTAAATCCAAGTCCCGATCGGTGAAGTTCTCAGCGCCTTTGAGTTTGTTTGTATCCAACATACGCACAAACTGATTAGAAGATGGTGCCGCCATCGCAAATATATCATATAGATTACGAAAAACGGTTAGCAGAAATAAAGCAGTTTTCATATAATATGCATCAAATACATAATTCACATAAAACCTTATTAATTATGGATATTCCGCAAAAGATGCTTTTTAATTTATTTAATCAAATTAAATAAATACATGCATGTAACAAGTAAAGAAAAAATTAAACATTGAATTTAAAAGACATAATCATATTAGGGTGGCCAGAATCAGACTCGCTCTGGTTTTATGGCGAAAATCCGGTAACGAAGCGGAATAGTAGAAAATCAAAATTTTCCGATTTCAAAATTTTTCTTGGATCAATTAAATAAACTTATTTATTTAATTACCCAATTATCAAATTCTGAAAAATTACACAAGAAACCAAATTTCTTGGTAATTACCGAATTGGCCCAATACTTTACAAATTGATCATTTTAGTCCTAAAATTGTCAAATATAATTTTGGATGATTCTAAATAACTTCTAAAATTATTTCCAACATATCCAATACATCAAAATCAGTTTGCAAAAAAAATCCCAATTTAAGCCTAATTGCCGAGAGCACCCTTCATTTTGGATTATTTGCAATTTAGTCCTTTTATATTCAAAACATGCCAAAATCAAATCCAATCAACCCAAAATTTTACATGCATCATATACACTCCATAATACATCACATATATGAAAAGCCCCAATTTTTGAATGGGTTATGAACCCTAATATTTCAATTTCATCAAATTGACCAATTTTACCAAATCTTTAAAATCCAACACTTTAATCCATTCATTACTTCACCAAACAAGCCTCACCACTTTGAAATAACTCTAGAAAAATTCTAGGTCACCAAGGAGTGGCTCAAAGACTCTAGAATGACAACTTGATTTCCAAAGAATCAAAAGTAAGCCTTTGAAACCATTTCAAGCTTACTTACATGCATAGATCTTTCATTCAAGTTCACAACCAATTAAACACAAACTATAAGAGTATAGATAACATAAAAATATCACAAATTGAAGCTAAGTATGTTAGAAACATTTTCTATGTTGAAGACTTTAAAGAAATACTTACAAAAACAAAGATTTTCAAAGGTTTATTCTTTAGCCTTCAAGCTTTGCTCTCAACTTATTTTGTGTTTATTTTTGTGTGTTTTTGAACTTATGAAACCCTAAAATGAAACAAAACAATTTATACCTTTTACATTAGCCTTGGCCGAAATTTGGTATATGTTAAATAGCTAGATATTTTCAATTTGTTTCATTAAAGCCAACTTGTCAACTTGCATTTGAAATCATTAACACTTTAATGTAATTCAACAAGTCAACAATTGCAACTAAAGTAATTTAATAAAATATCACAACTTAGGATATTTATATTTTTAATTAATTTAATTATTTAACAATTAAATAATTAAATAATTATTTAAATACAAATATATTAAATATATGTATTATATTTACATTAAATATCAAATACATATATATTTATGATATTAGTCAAATATCTCAATTTGACAATTAATTAATGTGTATTTGATAAAATCTATCATTAAATGCAAATACATAAAAATTAGGAAATGACTATTGGGTCTCTTCACATGTATTTTTCTTTCATCCTTTAAATGACTTATAAATAATCAATATTATTTATAATTGTTGCCCTAGTGCTCTACGAGTATATTTCATTAGTGAGACTCTCTAGATTTAGGCATATCCGTCACGAAATCTAATTTCGTATCCATAATTTACCCACCCGTAAATTATGACAACCACAGATAAACTCACTGAATCATACAGGTCGAGGTCATGACATATGTATAATTCCTTCGTCACAGGTATCCGAATATATCCCAGAGATATAGATGTAAACATCAAATCTCTATAGTGACTATCTCGTCGACGTCTCTATTAGCAATCTAAAAAAGAGAACACTTAGAACTGACTTCTAAAGTGTACCACAGGCCCATGGTTTTTATCTGATTGCTAATCATATATGGACTACCTATGCTCTGTACATAGAACTGACGGATCCTATCTCGACACACACAGGATACCCTTAGGATCTATCCACACCCAACAAATAGGCGGAGGTCTGATCTAAATAGATCAGTGACGTGACTGCCATTTAAGTGTGAAACATGTCTCATGTGGCCACAGTGGTATCTCAAGTCGAAGAATCACAAATGCTACTCAACCCGAGATGATTTTTATTGACGTTGGTGTACCATCCATTAAGAATCTTCGGTGAGTCGTTCAGTGTTTATCCGGTATAAACACCTACACGTCTATACGAGTCTCCAAGACTCATGGTTCATTGAGAAACCATTGGAATCATATATTCCAGTATACGACACGTACCGGTCTCAACGGGTTTACTTTACTGACCAAGTAGTGTAAACCTTGACCAGGAACTGTTTAAGAATGACAACGTCATGATACAACTCAATGTGAGTTACGACGCTTTTGCAATAGCATCATGACTAATCATCCTAAGGTCTATATGTCTTTACTATATTAAAAGATATATTATATTACAAAAACTTCTTGTATTATTCATAATAAAATGTTTTACAGTAGTATTCTCAAAGAAATACAACCGGGAATTGGCACTCAGAGCACCAACCCCAATAATAATCATTCCGTCACAGGTATCCGGATTATCCCAAAGATATAGATATAAACGTCAAATCTATTTAGGTGTAATCCCGTCGACGATTCTATTAGCAATCTCTTAAATAACACTAAGAACTGATTTCTACAGTATACCACGGGCCCATGGATTTAAGAGATTGCTAATTCCATAATGGATACCTATGTTCTGTACACAGAACTAACGGATCCTATCTTGATACGCACATGATATCCTGAGGATTAGTCCACACTCAACGAACATGTGGAGGTCTGATCTAAATAGATCCGTGACGTGACTGCCATCAAAGTGTGGAGGATACCTTATATATCCACAGTGGTATCTCAAGTTAAAAGGATCACTATGCTCACTCAACCCGATAAGATTCTTATTGACGTTGTTGTACCATCTATTAAGAATCTTCAGTGAGTCATTCGGTGTTTATCCGATATAAACACCTATGTGTCTATACGAGTCTCTCAGGACTCATGGTTCATTGAGAAACCATTAGAATCCAATATTCCAATATACGACACGTACCGGTCTTAGCAGGTTTACTTATTCACCAAGTAATTGTAAACTTGACCAGGAACAGTTAAAGAATGATACTGTTATGATACTGATCAATGTCAGTTGCGATGCTTTTGCAACTGTATTATAACCATCACTCTATGGTCATTTACGTCTTTACCATATAATAAAAGAATTTATATTACAGAAACTGTTTATTTTATTCACTAATAAAATATATACAAGAGTATTTACAGGGAAATACATAAGAAATTGGCGCTCATAGTACCAACCCTAACAAAATCTCCCACTTGCTCTAGTGCCAATATCGATTGTATCTAATATACATCGACTCCATATGCTTATCAAATAACTTTGGAGGTATGGCCTTCGTGAGCGGGTCTGGTACATTATCTTCACTGGGAACCTTACACACGACATTGTCACTTCGCAACATAATCTCTCTAATGATGTGGTACTTTCGTTCCACATGCTTCGATTTCTGATGCGCCCTCGGTTCCTTTGCTTGTGTAATGGCACCAATATTATCACAGTATAACGGAATCAGATTCTCGATACTCGGGACAACTCCCAATTCTCTGATAAACTTCTTAAGCCAAACAACTTCTTTTGCAGCTTTAGAAGCAGCAATATATTCCGCCTCTATGGTGGAATCAACTGTAGACCCCTGTTTGGAACTTTTACAACAAACTGCACCTCCGTTAAGGGTAATACGAATCCTGATGTAGACTTTCATCGGGAACTGATTGGAAATCAGAATCTATATACCCATTAACCTGCAGTTCATTTCCTCCATAAATGATAAACTTATCCTTAGTACCTTTAAGATACTTTGGGATATGTTTAACGGCCATCCAATGGTCGTTTTCTGGATTGGACTGATATCTACTGGTTACACTAACCACGTAGCTAATATCAGGCCTCGTATATAACATGACATACATTATTCTACCCAAACATGAAACATAAGGCTGATTAGACATTATAATCTTCTTATCTTCTGTTTGCAGACACATCTTCTTGGTAAGATGAATGCCATGTCTGAACGGTATATTTGCTGTCTTACAGTTAGCAAAATTGTACCGGTCTAAGATCTTAGCTATGTACGTCGATTGGGATAACCCAATGAGCTTCCTTTTTCCATCCCTATAGAGCTTTATACCCAAGATATAAAAAGCTTCACCCAGGCCTTTCATGGAGAAATTCTTACTGAGGTAAGCTTTGAGGCCTTACATCATTCCTATATCATTCCCAATGATTAGGATGTCATTGACATAGAGAACCAAAAATACTATCATACTTCCACTAGCCTTCTGGTACACACATGATTCTTCCGTATTCTTGAGAAAACCAGACAATCTAATAATCTCATCGAATCGAAGATTCCAACTTCGCGAAGCTTGCTTAAGTCCATCAATGGACTTTTTAAGCTTACAAACCATGCCTGAGGTTTTGCTGGATACAAAACCCTCCTACAGTTCCATATAGATTTCTTCGTCAAGAAACATATTTAGAAAAGCCGTTTTGATATCCATTTGCCAAATCTCGTAATCATGGTAAGCAGTAATAGATAATAAAATCCTTATAGACTTTAGCATTGCAACCAGCGAAAAAATTTCATCGTAGTCGACACCAGGTCGCTGCGTGTAACCTTTAGCTACCAGTTTGGCCTTAAAGGTTTCAACCTTTCTGTCAGGCCCACGCTTCCTCTTGTAAAACCATTTACTACCGATAGGAACAATTCTTCAGGAAGCGGACCAAGTCCCAAACTTGATTATGATTCATAGAGTCTAACTCTGATTTCATGGCCTCTTGCCATTTCGCGGAGTTGATGTCCAACATCGCTTCTCTATAGGTATAAGGGCCAGTCTCTTCAATTAAGAGAACATCTAGACTCTTTTTTGTATCAAATACAAGTGTTTAGGAGGTCTAGACACCCTTTGGGACCTACGGAGTGTGTTTATTGAAGGCTCTTCATCTATTTGAACTTCAGGTTCCTCCATTGGTTCGTTGGATCCAGGTTGTACTTCATCATGTTCAAACTGTCTATGATTACCTCATTCAGACAAAAATTCTACCTTTAGAAATTTTGTGAAGCGAGCTACGAACACATTTTGATGCTCGGTATCATAGAATAAATATCCTTTCGTATTTAAAGGATACCCAACAAACCTAAACTTTTGCCCTCGAGGCGAAAGCTTATCTGGCTGAGCCATCCTGACATAGACAGGACAACCCCAAATCTTAACATAATTAAGATTCGATTTCCTACCAGTCCATATCTCATACGGAGTTGTAGGAACAGCCTTGGAAGGAATCTTATTCAAAAGATGAGTAGCAGTTAAAAGAGCATATCCCCATAAGTATTAGGGCAAATCTGTAAAACTCAACATCGATCGAACCATATCTAATAAAGTCTGATTTCTCCTTTCAGACACTCCATTGTGATGTGGAGTACCCGGAGGAGTATATTGAGTGAGAATCCCATTCTCCTTTAAATAATCGGTGAACTCACCACTCATATATTCACCGCCTCGATTAGATCGTAGACATTTAATATATTTACCAGTATGTTTTTTTACTTCATTTTGGAATTCTTTGAACTTTTCAAAAGTTTCCGATTTGTGTTTCATCAAATAAACATAACCATACCGTGATAGATCATTGGTAAAGGTAACGAAGTAGGAACAATCACTGTGACCAGTGTGACTCATATGACCATATACATCAGAATGTATTAGTTCCAATAAGTCAGTGGCTCGGTGTCCTACACCAAAAAATGAGGCTTTGGTCATTTTACCCTGAATGCAAGATTCACAAGTTGGATAAGGTTCAATGGTAAGATAATGTATCAAACATTCCTAACCAGTTGGGTTAAGCGTTTCACGCCTATATGACCCAACCTCATATGCCACAATTCAATATTATTTATATCAAATACTTTACTTTTATTAATTCCAGCATTAAAGATATCTTGTGAGGTATGCAAAATGTAATGACCATGCTCATTTGGACAAACAAGGATCTGAACATTATATCTATCATATAAATATAAGGAACGATTCTTAATATTTACATTATATCCTTCAACATCTAATACAAAAAGTGATACAATGTTCGCAACACATCCTGGTATAAAAAAGCAGTCATGTAACAAAAAGCTCCCACTGGGTAGGGGAATCTCGCATAAGCCCATAACAACTGCATCCAAATAGTCGCCACTCTCGAATCGCGATTGCATCTCCCCAGATTTTAGCCTTCTATTTTCCTTCAGCACCTGCAACGAATTGTAAATGTGAATTGGACAAGCAGAATCCAAAATCCAACTGGACGACATAGCTTCACAAGCTAATAAGATATCAATAATCGGAAAAATAAAAGTACCTGAAGTAGATGCTCTTTCCTTTCTGATCTGGGCCAGGTAATCAGTACAGTTCCTCTTCCAATGGTCGATCTTGCTGCAGTGGTGGCATTTATCTTCGGCAGCTCTCTTGGGTTTAGCTATTTTACCATGTGGTGTAAGATTTAAACCCTTCTTTTTCTTCCCTTTATTCTTCTTCCCTTTCTGTTTAGATTGGGAGGAAGCAGAAAGAGCAGTGGGTTTAGGAGGGCGAGTCGGTACTCCCTTCCTCAAATCTTCCTCCGCAGTTTGCAGCATCTTATGCAGCTCCTAGCAAGAACAGTTAATCCCATTCATATTGAAATACATCACAAATTGGTGATATGATGTTGGGAGAGATCCAAGTATGACACTTCGTCCTAAAGTGTCATTCAGAGGGAAATTATAACACCTCAACTGTTCGATCAAATCAATCACTATAGCACGTGAGGGCTCACAACCTGTCCCTCTTCCAATTTTGTATGGAACAGTTCCATTGTAATTTTATGAACCGAGACCCGTTCTTGGTTCATAAAGGACTCTTGCAACCACGTCATCATAGTATATGAGTTAGGCAATCCAAAATATTTCCTCTTAAGCTCCGGTGCCAAGGAACTGAGAATATATGATTTGTCTCTTCTATCATCATCTATCCACTTTTGGAGAGTCTCATGTTCCTCTGGTGTAGCATCAGGTGCTATGGTAAGTGGCAACGGACCTTCCAACACATATTCTATTTGCTCAGACCCAAGAACAATTCTCAGATCCAAGTCCCAATGTACAAAATTTTCGGCGCCTTTAAGCTTGTTCGTATCAAGTATACGAGCAAAAGGATTAGAAGCAGGTGCCGCCATCGCAAATCTATCATATAGATAGCGAAAAACGGTTAGCAAACTAAACAGTTTCATATAATATAAATCAAACAAAGCATAAATAGATCATGGATTTTTAATCTAAAAATGCCCCTCCCACTATTACATGCAATACTGTAATCCCCAAACAGAATGCAAATAAACAATTAATCAAATTAAATATAATAGTGAAAGGTGGATCCCATGAATATATTCATTAGGTAGACAACTCTTTGTCAATCACTCAATAGTGACTCATAGGTTCCGGTCCTGGTCGTTTCTCGTTGTGACAGCTTTGGCACGTTCATAAGGAGGCATACCAAGGTTAAACTTGTCAATGATAAATTCAAGATACTTGCATAGTCCTGACAGCTTTGGCACGTTCAGGATTTCCGCTTTCGCTTGAATTTATCTAGTATCACATATACATCCGGTATGGATAGATTTCTATCAACCACACCATCACTACTTTGGAACGATGTCGGATGCAGCCATAGAAGAGATATCTAAAAAACCGTATTGACAAGACAGACCGAGAAATATGCATCCAATACATATTACTTTTAAAACCTTATTTAATTAGGGATATTTCAGCAAAGATGGTACATATTTAATTTAATCAAATTAAATAAATACAAGCACGTATAAAGTAAGAACATAATTACCAATGAGTTTAAAGGCATATTCATATCATGTGTTCAGGTTCAGACCTGCTCTGATATCATTTTTGTTGGGGTTTTGGGTGGTAATTCGGGTAAACGCAGCGGAACGCGGAAAATTTTAATAATTTTTCTTGGATAATTAAAAAAAACTAATTCATTTTAATTACTCAATACTCAAAAACTGAAATTTTTACCCAAATATCAGATATTTTATGTAATTATCATTTTGCCCCAAAACTTTATAATTTTAATCATTTTAGTCCAAAATTGTCAAATAAAATTCTAATTGATTCCAAATCAATCCCAAAATGATTTATACATGTCTAATATATGAAAATACAATTTACAACTCATAGAAACCAAATTTCTAGAATTTACCGAATGGTCCCTAAACTTTCAAAAATTTGCAATTTGGTCATTTTTGTTCAAAACATGTCAAGATCAAATCCAAAAATTCCCAAATTTAATATACATCATATATACATCAAATATCATCACATATATGAAAAGACCCAAATTTGGTGAAGGTTAAAAATCCTAATTTTATAATTTCATAAATTAACAAAATTAACACCAAATTAATCAAATTCAAGACTTTAATTCAATTCTCACAACACCAAACAAGCCTCACCATCATGATGTTGGGTTTTCTAGGTCAAACCAAGATCATATTAAGCGATGAAAAGTGCGAATACAACAAAGTTAAATTGCGGAATTACTCACTTTGATCGGCTTTGCGATGCGAAGAAAACAAAAATTTTCTTGCTCCTTGAAGCTCTCGGCCATGCCCTTCTAAATGCTCCATGTGTTTCGGTCAATGTCCTCCATGGTGGTCTTTCAAGCTCCAAGCTTTAAGTGTGATTCCATGCTCATGAATGGGTTTCCCTATCACCTTTGTTAGACCCCTTTGAGTGCTAGCTCTTGAGATTTTGCAACAAAATCATGAACCATTGAGCCCTAGGCTCTCGGCAAATTGAGAGAGAAATGGAGAAGGCCATTCGGCCATGGAGGAAAATGAGAGAGAGAGAAGATTGTGTTTTGGTTTCTAAAACCTAATACCAAAAATCCTAATGCCAAAAAGTGTTACCAAAAATTGATAAAGCTTTTCCAAAAAGCAAAATCAATTTTGGAGGCAAAATGGCATCTATTTCCCATACCACCAACATCATGAATAGTGACTGGTTGTCAATCACCAAAAGGTGACTTGACATCCATCACTAAAGTGACAGGTGATGTGACGCGTGATGTGGCTTGTGGGCCGCACTTAAATTCAAAATGTGAGTGGGCCCGCAAACACTCCTAGGCTCGGGTTCGCTAATTCCGAATTAATGAATTTTCCGTTGCGACGTAATTAAATCAAATTTAATTAAATAATTATGCCTAGCAAAATTACTATTCACGTCGCTAGCGAATTAATTCTAAATTAGCTCGTTCGCCCGAATTAAAATCCAATTTTAATTCCGCGTCGAAATCTAATTTCGTTTAATATATCGAATATATTATTTTATCGATTAATTCCAAATTAATCATTCTCTCTCTTCAAAAAATATTTTATCCCAAATAAAATTTCTCCGTAATTAATCTTAGATTAATTTTCTCTTTTTACTAATTAATCCCAGATTAATTATATGCGAGTCATACGTCATTGGTGAATCTTTGGGAAGCGACCCATGAGATCCCTGGATACGTTGGCAGTAAATCCGGTCGTCGGACTATCCGAACACATACGTACCTAGTACTACATTTTTACCGATTTACAAGACAAGGTTGGCTTCTAGCAAAGCACCGTGCCTACCCAATTCTCCAGAAATATTCTTAAAGGAATATGTAATCTATATCAGGCGTAGTATACGTAGTATTGCGTATTGCGATCCAGTATCGGATGTCACGTGCTAGGCCTGAGGCTGAAATTGTGTCTGCCCCGTACGAAGCACATATCAGATCTTTGGTAACTAGTCTATATAATCGGATAATCATGACCTAGTCATATTATCTCAATGACTGCAGTACTAAAGAGTACTAGTTCCGTATCCTGCGTGACCATCATCTCCATATGACTGGAGTGATACTTCCATCTTGACATCACACCCAATACACTACGATTCTCAATATACCCAGAAGAGGCGTACATAGAACCTGTTAAAGCCCTGGACGACCAAAACTAAAGTATATTGATTGTCACAAGTATTAGCGATGCAAGTCTCAGGTTAAGACCAATACACCTACCCTGATTCAGACTTCCATAGACACATAGTCATACTACCAATGGAATTCCGAGGGGTCTATCCAGAGCGAAGCTGTTTCCGTACCATCGGTAAACACAACCTCCTATTACACTTGCATGAGTATCCAATACCCAAATATATGAGAACTATGCCGTTATGCTCCCATAACACGCACAAGTGTAATACTAGTCTATTCCGTATTATCGATGTCCAATCTCGATAATACTCCGACTATGGATGTTTTAATGATTAAACCTTAGTGGATTAATACTGTCTCATATCTTATTAATACAAAACTAATCATATGGACTTTTATCATTTATATATCCCGGTAATCCAATTACAAATGATAAAAGAGCAATTTCCTTTGTCATATAGTTAATTTGTACAACAACACTATGTTCTGTACAAATAGTGATGCTATGGGTCATAATTGTCCAACACATGAAACAACTCAAGAATAATTTATAGGTCAATCATGAGTGGCTAAGTAACTCTAGAATGGAAACTTCCATAAATATGGCAAAAAGAAAGCTTTATAAACAATTTTAAGCATTCTAAATTAACATATATGCTTCCATCTTTCAATCAAGCTCCCAATCATCAAAACACAACCATAAGAAAGTAGAGAAGAAACTAAGCTACACATGTTGAAGCTTATGATCTTCGAAATAATTTTCAAGAAGAAGAAAGTATGAAAATCCTTACCAAATTTCCAAAATATGTAAGCTTTTCCTCTTTCTTCTCTTTTTTTGTTTTCTCTATTTCTCACTTTGTATTTGATTTTTAGGGTTCTTGCAATTGAAAACAAAAAGGAAAACAAGGCTTATATAATTTCCCTAATATGCCGAGAATTGAAGGAAAATTACTAGCCAAATATTTTCTATTTTTTGTTTCAATAATTGGAAAATGATTTAATGAATATTTGTGGTTATAAATCATTAATCAAATTAATATTTATCAAAAAATATCCAATAAAATTATGCCAAATAAAACCAAACAAAATTGGCCACTTTATCTAATTAAAACATGCCATTTATCTTACTTTATTAAGTAAACAAGATATTAAATATTTAATTTATTCAATTATTCAACATTTGAATAATTAAATAATTAAATACAAATATCTCAAATATATGTATTATATTTACATTAAATAATCAAAATACATATATATAAATAATAAATGTCAAATATCACAATTCGATATTTAATAAATGGCCGAAAGATCTCAAACGCATGTATCTTCGTTTAACCGTTAAACGACTTATAAATAATCAATATTATTTATAAAAGTTGCCCTAGTGCCGTATGAGTATATCTCATTAGTGAGACTCTCTAGGTTCAGGCATATTCGTCACGAAATCCAATTTCGTGTCCATAATCTACCCACCCGTAAATTATGACGAACACAGATAAAATCTTTGAACCATAGAAGTCGAGGTCACTGCATACGTATAATCCTTCTGTCACAGGTATCCGGATTATCCCAGAGATATAGATATAAATGTCAAATCTCTTTAGGTATAATCCCATCGACGATTCTTTTAGCAATCTCTTAAATAACACTTAGAACTGATTTCTACAGTGTACCACGGGCCCATGAATTTAAAAGATTGTTAATTCCATAATGGATACCTATGCTCTGTACACAGAACTGGCGGATCCTATCTTGATACGTACATGATATCCTGAGGATTAGTCCGTACTCAACGAACATGCGGAGGTCTGATCTAAATAGATCGGTGATGTGACTGCCATCAAAGTGTGGAGGATACCTTATATATCCACAGTGGTATCTCAAGTTAAAAGGATCACTATGCTCACTCAACCTGAGAAGATTCTTATTGACGTTGGTGTACCGTCTATTAAGAATCTTTGGCAAGTCGTTCAGTGTTTATCCGATATAAACACCTAATGTCTATACGAGTCTCTCGAGACTCATGGTTCATTGAGAAACCATTAGAATCCAATATTCCAATATACGACACGTACCGGTCTCAGCGGGTTTACTTACTGACCAAGTAATTGTAAACCTTGACCAGGAATAATTAAATGATGATATTGTTATGATATTGTTATGATACTGCTCAATGTCAGTTGCGATGCTTTTTCAACTGTATCATAACCAATCACTCTATGGTCATTTACGTCTTTACCATATAATAAAACAATTTATATTACAGAAACTATTTATTTTATTCACTAATAAAATATATACAAGAGTATTCACAGGGAAATACATAAGAAATTGGCGCTCAAAGCACCAACCCTAACACAATAAACATGAAAGAATGGTAAACCTAAAATTTGTTAGCATTAATCTCAAATTTTAGACAATAAACATGAAAATAAGACATTGAACATGAAAATTATTTTCACAAGTGCTAAAAGATTTAACAATGATTTGACGTTTCACACGTGTGTAAATTTTCAACCTGAAATTTTATAACATTAACCTATAATTTTAGACATTAAACATAAAAATTAAGTAACAAACCTGAAAACACTATTTCAAGTCATTAACCTAGAATTTTGGGCACTAAACATGAAAATTAGGCAACAAACATGTAAATATAGCAAACTTTAAATTTATTAGTATTAACCTGAAATTTTGGATATTAAACATGAAAATAGGACATTGATATGAAAATAGAACATTAAATATGAAAATTATAAAACTATTGCCCACATAAAATAGTATGTCATTAACTTGAAATATGAGCATTAAACATGAAAACCAGACACTAAACATGTAAATATAAAAAACTTCAAATTTATTAGTATTAACCATGAATTTTAGCACTATTAATGGCTGATTTTCGTTCCAGGGGTAATTCGGAAAAAATTACTCCTCGAACAAATCTCCCTCAACTGTAAATTTGTTTGGTTTGTGGACCAAATACAAACTTAGCAAAAGATGGAAAACACACAGACAAAATAGAGGATTTAACGTGGTTTGGCGGAATGGATCCAACCTACTTCCACAGGCACAATAGAATGAAGACTTTTATTTCCACCTCGGGTCGGACCGACTCCTCTCTAACTCTAGCTCGGCTAACCGACCTCTTACTAGGTCTCACTTACACTTGAACTTTTTGCTCTATTTTACAAGTTCAGAAGCAAATTAGACAACCCTAAAAAGAGAGAGAGTCTTCTACAATGAATTCTCAACCCCTTTATATAGTAGGACAAATTCTACTATTACAACAGCTTATGACGTCAGCCACATTTCCTTTTCATTATTTCCCATTACTCGGACGTTACTGCTCATTAATCGTACGTTATTGCCCATTACGGGGACGTTACGCCTCTTAATTCGTGATCATTCCTCATTACTTGTACGTTACGCCCATTAGCCTTCTAGTGGCTCTAGCTCTCATGTAAGGCTTACGTCATCCGTACATATGCATAAGATTCATCAACCCCGGCCTAGATTATCAAGTCGGCATAACGAAGTGATTTGCGCTAGATCCTCTTCCTTTATTATTTAACAGGTCGGGTTGAAAGGTCACATGACTACCTCAGGTTGGTTATCACTTGATGTCTTGGTTTCACCGAGAGTGATACTTCTTCAATAGGTCAGTCGGTATCAATAAGCCATATTGTCCTTGGGCTCCTTGTAATGCCCCGAGCCCGATCCATTCTGCATGACTTCTCATCCTCCAAAGACCAAGGGTCACAGCTTGCTAGGCGTAAAACCCTTTTATACCATTCCTCCGGCTTTTGGGTTTCTTGGATCTAAAAACCACCATCCACAAGCACTAAACATGAAAATATATCATTTACTATGAAATAGAGCATTAAACAAGAAAATTACAAAACTATTGCCAACATGAAATTATTTAACATTAACTTGAAATATGAGCTCTAAACATGAAATTGGGGTAATAAACATGCAAAATATTACAAACCTCAAATTTATTAGCATTAACCTGAAATTTTGGACATTAAACATGAAAATAAAACATTGAACTTGAAAATATATAGAGCAGTAAACATGAAAATTATAAAATTATTACCACATGAAATTGTATAGCATTAACCTAAATTATAAGCATTAAATAGGAAAATTACACAGCTATTGTCCACCTAAAATTTTTAACACTAACTTAAAATTTTGAATATTAAATTTGCAAATACACATTCAACCTGAAAATTATAAAATTATTACTCCTATAAAATTGTATAGCATTAACCTGAAATATGAGTATTAAATATGATTTGATACTTATTTAACATATTTATTTAATATATTTATTTTAGTTTAATAATATTATGTTATTTTATTAAATTTTTATTATTTGGTGGACCAATCGATATTACTTATTGATAAGTTCCCATCTAAATGCATTTGGCTTCTATTTGGCGAGTAATTTTTAGTGCAACAAAGGTTTGGGTGAAGTGATTTTACTAATAAATTAGTAAATGACATATATAATTAAATATCAATTTTTTTTTAGCTATTTTTAATATTTTATTACGTGTGATAATAGATTATTAAATTATTATACGGATGACGCAATACTTTCGTTATATTCGCAGTCAAATATTGAAGAATTAGCCACATTCGTTAAATTAACAACAAAACTTGATCCAATCACATAATTTCTTGTGGAATTAATTCTGGAATTCGATGTCATTTGAAAAAAATTAATCTCCGTCCACTTCACGTAACTCGTAAGGTTCCTTTCCATTTAATATCTGGCTAATTGAATAAATACCACTTCACCTAACTCGTGAAGTCTTTTCCATTTTATTGTACACATGTTGATCCGTACCTAATAAAGGATTTACACAAGGTTTACAATAGTACATGAGTCACACTCTCTCTATCAATAGTTTGCTCTTACTAGTTTTTACTCTCAAATTATAAATATTTATAAAATGTAAAAATTATTAACCCGTTCTAATGTGACTTCTACCATTTTATATAGGTTCTCAAATCACTACGGTACCCGATCCAAAAGTTAGCTCATATCACTGAATCATCATTATAACTCTTAATTATTACTTCCACCACCTTCTCAGGAAATCAGATAAGCTCATTTGCCTGTCACTGCATCGACTTATGACAGCTGATAAAGTGTGATAAATATTAAAAAATGTAAATTATTAAAAGAAAAATTAATCATTTTATACTAATAGTTTCACTAATCCTCTTAATTTAGCATATTTGTAAAATAATAATTAAATTTATATTTTATATATTTTTATTATGATTTTTATTTATCGTGTAGGGAAAATACTACTTTGGAAGATATAATTTCAATCTTTCAGATAAAGTTTTTAATTCCAATTGGGTACTTCCTCTTGTTTTCCTTCTTCAAGTGTTTCTAATTTCTCAAAATTTTACTTCTCTCCATCGTTTTCCAGTACCTTTGTTGAATCAAGTAAAGAAAAATCACTAGAAATATCTGAATCTAATTACTTACTTGATTCAAGAAAATTAGTTATATAGATTTCAATAGGGTCAGATAAACTCCTTTGAATATGTTCCTCCAAAATTAGTTCAATTAGTTCCATGCTCTCGTTTTCACTGTCATCCTCGTATGGTTGTTTGCACATATTAAAAACATTAAGCTCTGGCGTCATATTTCCAAAGGACACATTCATGATTCCATTCCTGCAGGGTCTATAATCTTAGTGAACCACTGCTTTATTTCTTTCATCATTAGCCTTCTAGATGCACTCCTTCCCAAATAAGGTAGACGTCATGCTGCTCATATACTGGTTGGTCATCATCCCATCTTCCTTCCTTGGGTTGGGTAACTGAGATAACTGGTACTCTTCCAAATCCAGACTTCAGAGTCATTGGGTCTGACCCATGCACATGATACTTTATTGGGTCAGCCTCAACACATTCTTAGAGTATCCCAAAAACATTCTTAAATGTGGTCAAGTCGAGTACCACCAATACTTGCCTCACTTCAGAATCCTCTTTAGGGAGAATCTTCATCACATACCATGGTCGGGTCATGCTTCAGCCTTCCTCTTATCTCTGGGATCTTGTGCCTTTCTATCAATCTAGTTGGGCAGTACTATAATACCCTTTAACCTTCCCCAGGCTAAGGGCTTATAAAAACCAACCATCGACATCTGTCCCCTAGTTCTCGATATCAACGAGTTTGCGAGTTCATGTCGGGAACTTCATACTAGATGGTGATGAAAATAGGCAAACATGGTCCGGATGGTCAAACTTCATATCATCCAAACATCAAACTTGTCATCTTCTTCCAAGAAGCGTTCCCCAAACATGATCCCCGGGTAGTCCTCGGGTAGCAATTGTATCGGGTGCCATAAAACATCTCTAAATCGGGGCAGATCACCTTGCTTGCTGCCAAATATACATTTTTTTACGGTTGTCTCTCTTTCATCGCTATCCGAAAAGGCACTCATAGGGTTCTGAAACGTCCATAGGAATATGTGAAGACATTATGGTATTCCTTAAATAAAGACTAAGTAAGCTTCCTTACCTCCATTTTTATACTTATTTTTGCATTTCTTCAAGCTAGGGTTTTGACCCATCTTGATTTTCTCTTCATTTTCTTGATTAGGGTCTAAATCAAGCATGTATAGGTTTTTAATAGCATGATACAAACATGATTTAAGTTGATTTACATTGTATGTTTTTTATTAGGGAAAAGCCCTTTTTGATCTATATTGGATTTTGGGATTTTTGCCTAATTATCTAGTAGATTGCATTTAGATAATGTTTAATGACATGATTTATGCGTGGAATAACTTAGATCAAAACCCCCATGTGTAGGTTTGGCTTATGTGTGTGTAAATCCCATGTTAAGAGATACATGTTGACCGTGTTCGGGATGTTGAGTTATCCCATTAAGCATGTCACAAGCATGACATATAGTGTCAATAGTTCAATTCCAGTAAAAAAGTATTTCAGGATAGATAGATGTTATAAAGACGTCTTAAGCTATCGTAGTAGCATTATAAGCATAAATACACGCATTACACGTGTCATAACATTCACGAGCATGATTAGAATCATTAAGTTTGAATATGCTAATTATACTTGAACACATGTTAGATCTTACGTAGGAGTCCTCTCAATTTCGTTCAGGCACGTTAGTCTATAGGCGTCAAGTATGTGAGTGAATATTACTTTATTTCCCATGTTTTTCAGTTAGTTACATTATATGTTATATTCGATATACATATTTTAATTTACGTTCTCAAATTCATTTCAAGCATATGTTATCAAGTTACGCTTTCAGCTCATGAAATCAGTTATATTTTAGTTCACGTCACGTATTTCATATTTCAACTCACATAGTCAGCATGTATGTTGCCATGTAGAAGTACTGGTTAAGATTTCATTCGGACGACACCCATCCCATACTTATTCTAAAATAGGTAATCGGGCTCAAACGAGCTTGTATGTATGAGCCAATACATGTCAGTTCATGTTTTCCAAGTATATAGCTCATTTGTAGTTGCCAGCTCATGATTTTAGTTTTTCATGCCATGTCTACACATTTCAGTTCATGATATATGTTTTTAGTTTATGGGTTCAATTCACGTATTATGCATATTTATGTAAATACAGTTTTTCAGACATGTTCACGAATTTTAGATAATGTCACATTTTCAGTTACAATTACATGTTTTCAGCACATAGCACAATTTTCAAATTATATGCATGTTTTACAAATTTCATATCATGTTTGCATATAGTCATGCTCAGTTTATGTAGTTTCAGTCATGTATGTTCATTTCAGCTAGCGTATATCAGATCAGGTTAGCACAATTTTAGGCCATGTTCAGTGTAGAGAATCATATGTATTTCAGGAAGTCTCAAAACATGTCCTGTAGAATTAGGTCTTGATTAGTTATCAGCATTCAGCTCGGATAGATCCAATATAGATCATGCAGATTCAAGTCAACTTGACATGTCAGATCATAGATCATATAGTTCCAGGTCAGAGCATGCTGGTTTAGATCACATTACAAGTCAAGTTACTAGAAATATTTTTCAGCACATGTAGTTCAGGTTATGTCAATCATGTTTAGGTCAAGCCAGAAATCAGATTAGATAGTTCATGTCAGCTTCATATTAATGCATTTTAGCTCATGTACCTACTCCTATATTTCACAGTTCATGTTCAGGTTAGGACAGATCCAAGCCACCACATGTTTGAGATGGTTCTGCCATGAGTTAGGGTGGTTTGGAAATAGCAAAGAGTCAATAGTAGCTCATGTATTTTAGTTCAGGCAGTCGGTCGTAGCTCATGTATTTCAGTTCAGGGAGTCAGCATAGCTCATGCATTTCACTCTAGACAATCATGAATAGTTTATGCATTTTAGTTCAGACAGTCAGTACTAGCTCATATATTTCAGTTAAAGCAGTCAGTAGTAGCTTATGTATTTCAATTGAGGATGTCAGTAGTAGCTCATGCATTTCAGTTCAAGCAGTCAGTAGTAGCACATATAGTTGGGGCGGATGTGGGACCCATAGAGTCAGATCCGTGTCCCGCACAACGGAAGTGGGTCTAACCCATGGATATCAAGCATCGGTATATTTTTAAAATATTTTAATGAAATACCATATTCTATTACGAGTGTTTAGGGAAAAACCAGAGTCTGGAAAAACCAAAACGAGAGAAAACCGGAAATAACACACATGGCCCGGGCCAAACAAACATATGCATGCAAGCAGCATGCTGAGCATGCTGTTGGCAGCAGCACACATCTATACATTATATAGCTGCACAGTATGCAGCCGCGCAGTAGGGTGCGCTGCGTTGCAGCGTAATATATATATAATTTTAAAAACCTTAAACACTTTTAAAATCACCCAAAATAATTTTAATTTCAAAACCAACCACAACACATGTTATACAACAAACATATATATATATATATATATATATATATATATATATTTCTTTAAATCAAAATATAAAACAAAATAGAATCCCATAATGAAATAACTTATGAATAATTCTAAATCAACCAAAGGTGGTCAAGTGATTCTAGAATGGTAGCCATAGCTCCAAGCTATGAACTAGAGTTTCAAAACTCTAATTTTATGTCTATATCTAACATAAATGTTTTGAACCAATCACAAGGAAATTGTGTTTATACTTCCCAAGTATCCATACACAATTAATTAGTCTAATTTCAACATTAACCTATGTTATTATGTATCTAATACATAATACATCACTATATGTTTCATTAATGATAACCGACTAATGAAAACATAGTTTTAGAGAAGATCAATCTTACCTAATAAGGTTGATTCAAAGATCCAATCTTCTTCTCATTATTGAAATATTGTGGAGAACTTCCAAAGTTTACAAGCTTGTCTCCAAGATCCAATCTTGATTCCAATTCTAGCAAGCTTCATTCCAAGATCCAATCATGATTTCTCCTTGTGGAAACATTGTAGATGTAGGAAACGACTTTCCTTAGCGCGATGGAAGTTTCTTGTGTGGGCACCGGCTCTAGTATGGACCTTTAAAATTTTCGTTGCCTTCTCCCTTTGTTGTAGTAGCCGAAATCAATCCTTTGATGTCCAACGCTTGGATCAACCACTCGATCTTCCAAATTATTACTCGAAAACAACAAACCAAAGTGTGGGCTTCACTCACAAAGATCAACTCTAAATAATTTAGAGATTTATCTTGTCACAATGGTATTTGGCTTTTGGAATTTCAAACTCTCTCACAACACTTGTGAATGTTTGAATTCTCTCTATTTTATTTCCTTTGCACTTGTGTGAATGAATGCAAAAATGTTAACCTTACAAGTGAGAGAAATGGTAGAGATTATATTCTCTTCCAAAAATAATTATCCTTATCACAAATCCTTCACATGCCATTGAATGGTAATGGCCAACACAAAGGAATAGAGTGCCATCCAAAGACATGTGAAATGGACAAATAAAAGCAATTAGGTCATACCTAATCTTAGACACAATTTTTGGAGAGCATGGCAAACCATTGGGTTTTGTCTCCAAGAAAATTTAAAATTTATTATCTTAATAATGATGTCATAAGCTTAATTGTGATGTAATAATTATCTTATAATTATTACAAAGTTGATTATCTCATAATCAAGATTTGATTATCTCATAATCAAAGAATTCTAGAAAATATTAAGTTAAACTAATTTAATATAGTTTTTATTTGTGACAAAAAATATTATTAATCTCATTTATAATATATAAATATAATGTGAGCATATTATCAGACAATCTAATTATATTAGGTTTGCTACAGTTAATCGAGCTAGCACGGAGACCAAATGGACCTACGGTTTCGAGCTCCAATAATTCTGAAATATTAATTAAACTATTTAATCAAATATTAATAATTATTAACTCTACGTTATTCCACTAAAAACTCGAAGTTGAACTCATGTTACCCTAGATGGATAACAAAAACCGAATAACTTCAGTGTCCATCGATATAGTCATTACATATAGATATAGCCCTTCACGAATATCTCATAAATAGAGCCGGGTCATAAGTCTGTTAAAACCCTCTAAATATTTTGTCTCTTAAGCACCATTGATTATATAATGAACAATTAATTCATAAAAATTATGAATATTAAACTTTCTATTCGTAATAGAAAAGTTGAGCGCTCAAATTGTTCAAGTCCCGAATCAACTCTTAAAAGAGATATTCCTCTACTTCTCATAAGAAGTAGTGAATTCCATATCTATGTAAAATGTTCCCAGCCACACACCAAATCATATCCCCAAAATATGTAGTTATTGGCTGGGAAGGTAACACCAACCTCACCATAGTAAATCAAAGGACATAACCTGCCATGCAGGAGTTCGTAGTACACTCAGGATTAAGATCAAATCCACATATGACCATCTATTAGATCAAATGAATTTCTTCAGTTAACGGATATTAAAAAAAATTTGTATTTATCTGAGTCCAGTCCTATATGATCTCATCATACAAGGTGCTTTAATTCCCATGTCACTACGTGAACGATCCCGGATCAAGGTCGTCATACAAGTATAGAATAGACCGCAGCTATAGATAAACCACAAACAAAGTACCCTCTTTGTTTATTCTCTATGGACAATTTAGATTACTAAATTCAGACTTAAATCTTCTTGTACATCAAACATACACTAAGTTTGAAGGTACAAGAGTAATCAAGGTAAACAAGACAATTGAACAATATGCGATATAAATCAAACAACTTTGATAAAAATGAATAATGCATTTATTATTATTACAATAATCAATTCTGTTTACAATATATGAAGCTCTAGGACATAAATCCCAACAGTAGAGAACTTCCAAAGTTTCTCCATGCACTTCTTTTACTTAGGATAATATTTCTAAGACTTGCTTGTTTTAACTTTCACAAGCTTAACATTCTCACGCTCAAGCTTATCAAGCTTATTTAGCTTAATTAAAACATTGCTCAAGCTTGCTATTTATAGTAAAACTTATGCAATTTTTAATTAATAAAAGTCATAATCAAATATTAGGTAGGTTTAATTCAATATGTAAAATAGGTATTAATAATCACATTTGTCTACCACTTTGATTTAATCCAATTAAATCAAGTCAAACACACATATTATTATATTTTTATAATTACCAAAATATCCTCTAATGGTAGAGATATTTATGAAATTACAACAAAGTCATTATGTGATTTTAGATGGATCAAATTAGGTCAAAGTAAATATTCAATGTTATCTAATAACACTTAATTATTTTATTATTTACTATAAAAAATTATCGGCTATCCAAGTGCTCAACGAGTAAACTTCATATTGTGGGACTCTATAAGTCCAGACACGTTTGTCATATAAGCCTAGCTAATAATTATACAATTCGGCTACTTCCGAATTCGAGAAGAACACGAACGACCTTTCTAAATTGTACAAGTCGAGGTCATCAAATATGTTTAACAATCCCCCGGTCATAGGCTATCTAAGTTGTTCTTAGGAAACATAGATTACACTGTCAAGTTTCCAAGGCGCACATCTCATGTCGACGTATCCAAGATTATTTACAATTAATCAAAACCATTTCTAATATATGTGATCCACCCTAGGTGAACGGATTTGGCGCCAAAGTCTTAAGAATCGTGACTTACTTATATGGATACCTAAACCCCTTATAGTACACATACGGGCCGACAGATCTTATCTTGATATGCACTTCATTAATGAGTGCATCGGTCCATACCTAACGAACATCTAGAGGCCGGACCATAAAAGGTTTCTGATATACATGGCATCTAAGTATGGAAGATCTCACACAAAATCAATATTATCCTATAGTCAAATGATCACATATGCTACTCGACTCGAGGAGATTCCTATTGATGGTGATGTATACTTCCAATTATTAGGAATCACCTATGAGTCATTCAATATTAGCTCCAACAAATACCCACATGTCTATTCGAGCTTCCAAAGCTCATGGTACATCGGGTTAAACCATTGGAACTCCAATTCTAATATACAACATGTTCTAGTCTTATAGGTTATAGGAATTCTACCGTATTCCAAAACCAATGACTATGAATATTTAATTTAAGAATAGTTTATAATAGTAATACTATACCAATGTCGGACCACCCTGTGTCCAGTATTACTACATGACTATTCTGAGGTCGATGTCATTGTTAGCATATTTACATATCAATCTAATATGCATAATGACATTACCATTAATAAGATTTGAAATGAAAATGTAATTATTTTATTAATAAATAATAAAATATAATGTACAATATATTATTCGAATTGTCGCTCCAAGCACCAAGTCCAACGAACTCCCACTTACTTAGTGCCAATCCGGATGGTACCAAAGTCCTATCTCCTCTACATGTTTATCGAATAACTTTGGAGGTAAGGCCTTAGTAAGCGAGTATGCTATGTTGTCTAGTCCTTGAACCTTCAAGACCACTATGTCTTTTCATTCAATACTCTCTAATCACGCGATATTTCATATCCATGTGTTTAGACTTGGAATGTGCTCTCAACTCCTTAGCCTGTGCAATGGCTTTGATATTATCACAGTACAATGGGATCGAATCCACAATACTAGGCACACTGTCAAGTTTTGTGATAAAATTTCTAATCCAAACAGCTACTTTAACACCTTCCGAAGCAGCTATAAATTTCACCTCAGTGGTGGAATCAGTTGTTGAGCCTTGCTTTGAACATCGCCAACTAACCACACGACCATTAAGGGTAAATATGTATCGAGATATAGATTTTCTATCATCTGAATGTCCCTGTAAGTCGGAGTATGTATAACCCTTAACGTGTAGCTCATCATCTCAATATATGAGAAACTTATCCTTAATATCCTTAAGATATTTCAGGATATGTTTCACGGTTGTCCAATAATCATTACTTGGATCAGATTGACATCGGCTAGTCACACTGAAGCCGAAACTGATGTCAGGTCTCTTACATATTATAACATACATAATGCTTCCAATACAACAAGCATATGACAATTTAGATATTCTAACTCTCTTTTCGTCAGTTTTGTGTCATTTTCTTCGAAAGATATATGTCGTATAGGAAATGTACATTTAATGCCTTGCAGTTGGTAAAATGGTACATTTCTAATATTTTTATATATATATGTGGACTGCGAAAACCCTATAAGCTTCCTAACTCTATCACGATAGAGCTTTATACCTAGTATATAAGAAGCTTCACCCATGTCTTTCATAGAGAAGTTCTTGCAAATGTAGGCTTTCACATTTTGCATCAATCCTATATCATTCCCAATTATAAGGATGTCGTCTACATACAAAAAAAAAGAACCCACTAACTTTCTTATAAACACATAGTTCTTCCTTATTCTTGATGAATCCAGATAATCTAATTATCTCATCAAAATGATGGTTCCAGCTTCAGGATGAATGTTTATGTCCATAAATAGACTTCTGGATCTTACAAACCAAGTTTGAAGTCTCACTAGATACGAAACCCTCTGGTTGTTTCATATAAATATCCTCCTCGAGGAATCTATTTAGGAAAGTAGTATTCACATCCATCTGCCATATCTCATAGTCATGATATACATCAATGGCTAAAAGAATCAAAATGGATTTTAGCATGGCTACTGGTGAAAAAGTTTCCTCATAGTCAATCCCAGGACATTAAGTATAACCTTTCACTACCATTCGGGATTTAAAGGTTTCCACCTTTCCATAGGGCGCTCGTTTTTTTTTTTTTATAAATCCATTTACAACCAATAGATTTAACTCCTTCAGGAAGTTCATCCAAGTCCCAGACTTGATTGTCATGCATAGAATCCATCCCGGACTTCATGGCTTTCTGCCATTTTCCTGTATCGATATCTAATATCGCATGTTTATACATAGTCTGATTCGTTTCCTCCAAGAGGAGAACATCAAGGCTCACATCAGATGTTAAAAATATTTTCTTATGAGGCCTTGATATTCTATTCGACTTACGTAGAACTTGTGTTGTAGATCCTTCACCTAATTGGATTTCTAGTTCCATCTCAGGTTTCTTAATGTTGGGATCAAACTCATCAAGTTCAATCTTTCTACAGTTCACACTTTCTCTCAAAAAATTCATTTTCAAGAAAAGTGGCAAAACGAACAACAAATACATTTCGTTGCTCAAAATCATAGAATTGATATCCCAAAGAATTTTCAGGATATCCAACGAACCTATATTTATCCTCCTGGGTGTTAGTTTATCCCGTTGCGCAACTCTAACGTATACAGGACAACCCCAAATCTTTAAATATCTAAGACTTGGATTTCTACAGAACTATATCTAAAATGAGATTGTAGAAACAACTTTTTGATGGAACTATACTAAGTATGTAAGTAGCAGTAAGTGAAGCATAACCCTAAAGTTAATATGGAAGATCTGTATAGCTCACATAGATCGCACCATATCCAATAAAGTACGATTTCTCCGCTCAGACACACCATTTTGTTAAGGAGTTACTGGTTGGCTATTTTGGGCGAGAATCCCATTCTCCCTTAAATAACTTCTGATTCATCACTTATAAATTTACCACCTCGATCTGATCGAAGGCACTTGATGAATTTACCGATTTGTTTTTCTATTTCCATTCAGAATATTTTGAACTTTTCAAATGTTTCTTATTTATGTCTCATCAAATAGACATATCCATATTTTGACTTATCATCCGTGAAAGTCACGAAGTATGTTGAAGCATCATGAGCGACATGATTTAATGGACCACACATATAACTGTGTATTACCTCCAATAAATCTTCAGCACGGTGTCCAACACCGAGAAATGAGGCCTTTGTCATTTTCCCTTGGATACATGACTCATAAATTGGTTAAGGATTCTGAGGTAAGATTTTCAATCAAACAATCCTTAACCAATTTTGCTAGAAGTCTAAAACCTATGTGGCCCAATCTCATATGCCATAATTCATGATTTATTTAATTCAAATCTATTACTTGTATTTTCCTCTACATTAAAGACATCTCCATATATTTTCAAAACATAGTGATCGTTAGATAAAGAATATTCACATATCAAATATTTGTCTTTTATCATATAAATATAAAACACCATATTTAATGTTTATTTTATATCTCTCTTTATCTAATATCGGTAAAGATATTATCTGTCTGATAAGTGAGGGTATATAAAAATAGTTATGTAAATCTAATTTACATTCATTATGGAGATCGAGAATAACTGTTCCTATGACTTTAACATCCAATGTCTCGCCATTTCCAACTCAAAGGTGGATCTCCCCTATGTTTATATGAGTAGGACTACCGATAGTTAACAACCAATCACTATTTGCATCTAAGGCGAATGAGATGTAAATAATAGGAAAAATACAAAGCGTATTTGGGGTTTCTGCTTTTCTTTTCAGCTCTGGACAATCTTTCTTCTAGTGTCCAGACTTTTTATAGTGTAGACATGCATTACTAACTACATGCAGTCTTGCAGTTTATTTCTTGGAATCTTCATTCTTATTTCCCATTTTAATCTTTTTAGACTTCCTAAAAGTCTTTGAAGAGTTTGGTCCACCATGGAGGTACAAAGTGAGATTCCTTTTCTTCAAATCATGTTCCACCGAGCGAAACATGTTTTGAAGCTCTTCATATATGGCTTGCACCGAATGCATCACAAAGCCAACTTATGTATCGAGTGAAGAAGACAAAATCATATTTTGGCCTAACTTTTCATTCTATCATAATGTCCTCAATCGTTCTGACTCCAAGTCAAGGTGGATGTCCATCTCCTACTCTAAGTAGTTCAAGACTCTTTTCAGTTTATTAGAATCCAAAAGTCGCGCTAATGGTTTTACGACAGCCATCTACAAGACAATAATTAAACACTAGCAGTATATTTTTCATTTCAATATAATAACACTAATACGAATAAGGAATTTTAAATCTATTATTACCGTCCCACTACTTTATGTAATTTTGTAATCTTTCGACAAAAAATAGAAATTTGACTATAACAATTTCATAGCGGGTAGTGAATCCCATGAAATTTACTCCAGCCTCACACTATTGATGGTCTTAGCCTTCATAAACTCATTAGGTAGACCTCAAAGGTCAATCAGATCCATGCGACTCCTTATTTGATCCTGAACCATTTCTTATCCTCACAATAATGACGGTTTTGGATTAAGATTTGTTCTGAGTGTATACTTGTCAAAGTGCACTAATGAGCTTCGTAAGTACACCCTAATAATAATGATGGTATTGAGTGACTATGTTAATTCATCATGCTATATCTAATATTCTATCGGAGTGACCTAAGTTCCGAGCACTTATACCCTCACAGTATCAACAGTATTGGGCATAAGTAGTAAGAACTCATTCATCTATGTATTGACAATACAAATCATCCAACAATGCTCCAACATTATTAATACTATTACTTAAATAAAGCAATCATCTAATCACGAGAGATTTATGACAATCAAGTCATTAACATACTTGGGTCAAAATAAAAATTTTAATTTAAAACATACAATGCATATCAATATGACTTATGCATAATTAAATTAAAATTTCAGAGGCATAGATTCAAATACATGTCAAACATGCAATATGTGTTGTGTGGTTAAGACCAGCTCTGATACTGTTCTGTTAGGGCGGATGTGGGACCCCTAGCGTAAATGGGTCTAACCCGTGGATATCAAACATGAGTGTATTTTTAAAATATTTTAATGAAATACCATATACAATTATGAGTGTTTAGGAAAAACCAGAGTTCGGAAAAACCAAAACGGGAGAAAATCAGAAAGGGCGCACATGCTCGGGCCAAACAAACATATGCATGCAAGCAACATGCTAAGTGTCACGGTCCAAGCGTAAGGCTAGCACGTTCGACCACTTTGTAAGGGAGCTAATGTTTCAGGACTCCAGATCAAGTTCGTTCCTAGTCAAATATATCTCTTATAGGACCTTGTACTGGAGAGATTTCATCTGTATAGTCCGATTCAGAAGTTTTCCTCGAGATTTAGAAACAAGCTCGCTTGCCGCTAGCCTATTTGTGTAGTGTGGTAAAAGAGCTTATGTTCCGGAGTGCCAGATTGAGCTCGCTCCAAGTCATAAATAACTCTTATGGGCATATATACTGGGGAGATTTCACCCGTGAGGTCTCGTTCTAATGTTTGTCGGGAAATTTAGAGATTTGCTAGCTTGCCGGTAGTCGTTGGCTAAGTTTCATGACATTGTGAAGTTTCTAACACTACTGAGCGCCGGAACGAGTTGGACCAAGTTTAGGAGTGGACTTTATAGTCACATGTACATGGAGAATTTCAGCCCGGAGTTTGATTTTGAGATTTGCTGGGAGATTCTTGCGAAAACTCATGCCTTTACTAACCTGGAACACTAAATTATGTGAAAGCTTGGAACACTAACCTGCCAAGGAACTGATCGAAGTATCTTAGTTTGGCGAAAACTCATGCCTCTACTCGGGCTAAGGCTAATACGTTAGATATTGATAGCCAGACATAAAATTTGGGGGACTATGTGAGGCCATAGTGAGAGTACTTGAGAAGTGCTATTTTCATACGCGGTTGGCTAGGGTGTAGCCAAATTATCCGGGTGAGACTTGAAGTGGACCTGTAACTTGTCTACGAGAGACAAGCAATCACTCTATGCACCGTGAAGGTGTGAAAGATGTTTGGGATGTGCGAGAAACATCATGAGGGTGACGATGTGATATTGGAATGTGTATATATGTTCATGAGAACCCGATGTGGGGTTGATTGAAGTTGTGAATGATTCAAAAGGGCGTGAAACCCTTTTCCATGGTAGTTGGGTGCCATAATTCGACGGGAAAATTGATATGAGTAAGCCCTCTCGTATGAGGCAACGACAGAAGCCGGGTGTGAACCCGATGGTCCGTGTGAGTAATTTGGAAATGTTTTATCGAGTAAAGCCTTCGTAAGTCTATGGGTAACGAGTTGTTTGGATTTCTGTGAGTGGGATGCCTTCAGCACAAGGCTATGAGTAATGAGTTATTTGGATTCCCGTGAGTGGGAATGCCTTCAGCTTAAGGTTACGAGTAATGAGTTGTGTGGACTCTCGTCAGTGGGAATACCAACAAAAGTGTAATGGCTTGAGATAGTCCAAAGTAAAACTGGGGGAATGAACCTGAAATGAGTCAGGTATCTCAAAAGACCCTTATATAGTGCGATAATAATTGTGTTAGTTACATTACGATTATCTGAAAATCAGAGGCCGATATGTTATTGATAGTGTAATGAGCTGCTCGTAAGGTAGAGTGAATCAAGAGTTGGTGAGGTAACGATTGTACATACATACAGAGTGCCTTATGTACCGATAATGCAATGAGCTGCATCTAAAGGCAGTTGGCATCGCGAAAGTTCAAAATATTAAACAATGGTTACACGCGTGTAGCAACTGTGAGAAATATGAGTGTAGTATCGGTAGAGAACACCAAGATATATTGCCTTTTGGAGAATGCTAGTGGCATAATGCGACTACGAGTTATCTTAATGAGAGTGTGTATACCAATTACACTGGTAATGAGCCATAAATGCGATTGTGGTTCAAAAATGATTTTGAGAACCTTAATTACTCCGAGAAATTGGTCTAAACTCCGAGAAGGTCTCGTGAAATGACCTTAGGAGTTGATGAAGGTCTTTTGAAATGACCTTGGAAGTTAAAGTGACGTCGGCATGTGTTCCAGGGTGGGATAGAGAACACCCGGGGAAGAGAATGTATTGGCTTGGTACCTAAGAGTAATAAGGTGAAGTTACCTAGAGTGGTCACAAGAATGGATTATAATGCGAGATGGAAATAATTATGTTTGCGACAGTTGAGTATCGAGACAATTGAGAAGCTCATGAGAGAGCAAGTGACCTAGAGTTGAGTATGAGAATGAGATAGTTTCTAGTGATATGAGAGCAATTGTGTTATCCCGAGGTGACTAATGAGAAATTAGCTCCGCCATAGGCTAATTGGTCGTGTGTGTTCATTTTTGGGAGACTCGATGGGCTACACCAAGTGCCTTGAGGTGGAAAAGATAGGTAAAGGGCCATGGTGAAGAGAACAAGCGACCTGGTTAACTCAAATCAAGTGTGACCCTTGATGTCTTATCAAAAATATTCACGTACACATGTTTGGCATCTTTTATGTAAAAATTTACGAAATCAGAAGCACCCATGCATGAGAGTTTGTATGGTGATGCGACTGAGATTGGACATGAAAACTAATACACAATCATGTATGTAGAGTTGTTCCACAGATAATTACAGGGGAGTCTTAGAAGCTGCATGAGCAGTGTGTCGGGTTGGTAATCCAACAATGTGCGGAAGCTTGTGCCCAAGTACCTGAGTTAAGCTATTATATCAGAAATAAAGACACATATGCGAGATCGTATATGGTGTTGTTATGTTTCGATATCGTTTGCCCAATTCACTATAAAATTTATATAATGTTACTAACTCAGACATGTATTTTCATTCGTTAGTGTTGAATGTTATTACAATGTCTTCTTCTTGTGTCTTGTTTATAAGAATCGAAAGTGATTTGTCAACAAACACAGTTTGAACAAGCTCCTAAGTTCCACCATCGTCGAGGAATTCGATGAATGATGTGAGGGAGAATGTCATGATCCCAGTTTAAGATCAAATATAGCTTGATCAACCCTTGAGTTATTCCATCGTCGAGGACGACGATGAATGAAGTGGGGGAGAATGTCATGGTCCTACCGTAAGGCTAGCACATTTGCCCTTTTTGTAAAGGAGCTAATGTTTCAAGACACCAGATCAAGTTCGTTCCTGGTCAAATATATCTCTTATAGGACCTTGTATATTGGAGATATTTCATTTATGTAGTCCGATTCAGAAGTTTTCCTAGAGATTTAGGAACATGCTCGCTTGCCATTAGCCTCATTGTGCAGCATTGTAAAAGAGCTTATGTTCTGGAGTGCCGGATTGAGCTCGCTCCAAGTCATAAGTAACTCTTATGGGCATATGTACTGGGGAGATTTCGCCAGTGAGGTGTCGTTCTGATAATTGTCGTGAGATTTAGAGATATTCTAGCTTGTCACTTGTCGTTGGCTTAGTTTCAGGACTTTGTGAACGCTCCGGAGTGCCGGATCAAGTTGGACCAAGTTCGGGAGTGAACTTTATAGTCACTTGTATTGGGAGAATTTAAGCCCCGGAGTCTGATTTTGAGATTTTCTGGGAGATTCTTGTAGTGTTTTGGCCTTTATCGTGCACTTTGCCGTAAAAATGGGGAGTTGTGGAAAGCCATCAAGACGAGATCATCTTGGGACAAAATTTTAACCCAAAGTCACTTATATTATGGCTTATTGACTAGTTGAAAGAGTTCCCAGAAAATCCTCTTAATATATATTTTATAGGGGGTGTGATAACTCTAGCACTAGGTGTGTATACTGGTCAAACATGTGCAATGTCTTTAAAAACTCTTTAGGGGGAAGCCTAGGTAAACCTGGAGGTGGCCAAGGGGGCTTCGGTGATCTAAGGGCTTCAACTGTGAACCCTCTCGCCCTTAGTAGATGCTTGGACAATGGTGTATTGTCGTGATTATGTTGGTTGGAAAATGCCATATTTTTATATCCGGTTATGCTATTTGAGTGCCGGGTCCTGATTGTTGGACAATTATGACCCATAGCGTCACTATTTGTACAGATCATGGTGTTGTTGTACAAATTAACTATGTGACAAGGAGATTGCACTCTTATCATTTGTGATTAGGTCACCTAGATGTATAAATGATAGGAGGTCCCTATGATTAGTTCCTGGATTGAGATGATATGAGACAATATCAGTCCATGAAGGATTAATCATTAAATAATCCCTAGTCATAGTATTGTCGAGATTGGACATCGATAATGCGGAATAGACTAGTATTACACTTGTGCGCATAGTTCTCATATATTTAAGTATTGGATACTTATGCAAGTGTGATAGGAGGTTGTGTTTACCGATGGTACGGAAAATAGCTTCGCTCTGGATAGACCCCTCAGAATTCCATTGGTAGTATGACTATGTGTCTATGGAAGTCCGACATCAGGGTAGGTGTATTTGGTCTTAACCTGATACTTGCACCGCTAATACTTGCGACAATCAATATGCTTTGGTTTTGGTCGTCCAGGGCTTTAACCGGTTCTGTGTACGCCTCTGCTGGGTATATTGAGAATCGTAGTGTATTGGGTGTGATGTCAAGACGGAAGTATCACTCCAGTCATAGTGGAGATGATGTCACGTAGGATACGAAACTAGTGCTCTTAAGTACTGCAGTAATCGGGATGATATGACTAGGTCATGTTCATCCGATTATAGAGACTAGTTACCAGACATCCGACATGTGCTCCGTACGGGGCAGACACATTCCAGCCCCAGGCCTAGCACGTGACATTCGATACTGGATCGCTATACGCAATACTACGTATACTACGCCTGACATATATTATATATTCCAGTAAGAATATTTCTGGAGAATTGGGTAGGCACGGTGCTTTGCTAGAAGCCAACCATGTCTTGTAAATCGGTAAGCACGTGGTACGAGGTACGCACGTATTCGGATAATCCGATGATCGTATTTACTGCCAACATATCCAGGGTTCTCTTGGGTCGCTTCCCAAAGATTCACCGATGACAGTTGATTTAAATTAGAATTAATCTGGGATTAATTAAGAGAGAGAATTAATCTGGGATTAATTAAGAGAAAAGAAAATTAATCTGGGATTAATTGAGGTATTATTTAATCTGGGATTAAATGTGTTCGGAAGAGAGAGAACGCGATTAATTTGGAATTAATCGGTAAAATAAATTTAATGGTTAAATTTGATTTTTTTATTTAATTTATTCATATGGGCTAAAATTAATATATTGGATATGTTAATATGAATTGGATTTCGTTACGAAATTAAAGTCGGGCTTTAATACGAACGAACGAATTAATTTAGAATTAATTTGTAAACGACGTTCGTAATATATTTGCGAGGCATCGTTATTTAATTAAATTAGATTTAATTATTTAGCGACGAAAGTTCGTTTAATCGGATTAAACGGAACCGAGCCGCGGCAAATGTTCGTAGAGACATTTTGAGTTTTGAATTCAAAATGGTGGGGCCCACTTCACACATGTCACACATGTGAAGTGGTGGTTGGAAAGTGGTTGGCATTTATGCCAAAACCACTTACTTTCCAACCACTTGGTTTAGGTGAAACCAAATTACCCCAACTACATGGTTTTGGGTAAAATGGTAAAACCCTTTAACAAAACCAAAAAAAGCCTTCTCTCTCTCTTCACACTACACACTTGTAACACATTTTGGAAAATGAAAACCCTAGAAGCCTCCATTTGGGCGTGAGCTTCTTCCTCCATTCTCTTTGATTTTGTGGTAAAATCAACAAAGCTAGCACTTGGAGAAATCAACTAAGGTGATATGGAAACTACTTCAAGAGTTGGAATCAAAGTCAATAAAGTTTATGTTAAAATCAAAGAGCATGTTGAGCATGAAATGATGAATTTAGGATTCTATTTGTGTTGAGCATGAAATGATGTGTTTTGGCTTCAATTTGTGTTGGGCATGAATTGATGGATTAAGCATGATTAATTAAGTTAATTGGTATTTTGGAAATATTGAGTTTAATTAATTAATCATGGCTAATACACTTTAATTAAAGTAATTGTGATATTTGGAATATTATAATTATGTTAATAAGCATTTAATTAAGAATTGGGCTAAAAGTGTGTATTTGGGCTTAATGGGCTTGGTTTGACTAAGTTTGGTTTTGGACTTTTGGATTGGATCCAATTGGGCCCAAAACCAATTCCATAAAGTCCAAATACATCACTTGGCCCTTTAAAGAATTTAATTGGGCCTAATGGGCCTAAATTGATTTGTTGGCAATATAGTGATTCCTATTGGGCCTTGGCATTTTGGGTTTGATCCATTATGGCCAAAGCCTATGCCTTAAGAATCAATTAAAAGCCCATTGGACTTTAATTGAAATGACATTGGATGTTATTGGGCCTTTGAGACCCATTAAGATTGGATTTGGAATCCAAGTCTTTAAGGCTTATAAGTAAGTGTAAATATTTAATTTGGAATTAAATTTGGAATTAGTATTGAATACAAATAAATTGGATTTAAAGTTGCAGTTCGATATAATTCAAGAATACGTACTTTAAGTATTTATTCTTAAACGAGTTGGACTCGTGCAAATCAAATCGTTGTTTGAACATTGGATGATCATTAATTCAAAGATTAATTAATTGGATTGATTGATTGAATAACATGATTTGTATGAATACATGAATGTGTTGTATGAATAATGTATATCGGATGGAAATTGTAATAAATTTAGAATTTATTTAAATTGGACCTGCGTGTCCAGCCTTTTATCTCTTTTCTCATTGTATTTCTCTTCTCACCTATTCCCCTCAATGTAAATGAGGTTTCTTTCTGTATTAAGTAATTGGGTAGAAGTTAGAATAGTCCTAGCCGGGGAGAGGAAAGGGAGTGATTTGTTCTAGGAACAATTTGTGACATATCCATCCGCATATCATTATTAATTTATTTATTTATACGCACTTTATTATGTATCTAGAATGCATGTTTGAGGGTGTATGATGATGAGACCTTAACAAAGATAATAAATTGGTTGCCAATTTGCACGCGAAAAACCCTCAAAACATATTAAACGTTTTTCCTTCCGTTGAGTGATTCTTACTCAAGATCCAAAGTTGGCATTGGTTTGTTGGCCAAAGTCAAGACCTTTGTCAATTGCGGATGTGTTTGAATCATGAGAGTTTTGTTCCATATCGGTGTCTTATCCAAGTTGTGATTTGTTGGCCAAAGTCAAGATCACTTCTTGTCCATCGACATTGATTACGAAGCTTTCCATGTCAATGGATTCCGCTTAACTGGGATCATTAAGTTTGTTGTGCCAAAGCCAAGGCTTAGTTGATTCAGAGGAAAAAGGTTAGGTAATATATTCGATATATTGGCATATATAAGATATATTTTTCGGACTTGGATGTCCACCTACTGGATCTAGGAATTTGATGTGATCCAATTGATCTTAGAGATCTACCTAGTTAAGTATCATACAATTTGTTGGCCAAAGTCAAGATTGTGTGTTATTTAACGGGATCATAGCCCACTAGGAAACTAGGTTTCCCGAGTACTCCACAGAGGGTTAGAGGCTCGCCGAAAAATAGTGGGAGGCAAGAATTAAATTTGCAATATTCGTTTAGATACTTTCCATACGCGCTCAATCAAATATCATTCGTCAAATAAATTAAATGTTAGTTGGACTAATATTTAATAGTTGTTTTAATTTAACAGTTAGACTGTATTCAAACTACTTCATTTATAGTTGATTATATAATTGGATTATAGTAATCAATATATATTTGAATTTTACCCTTCAATTATAGTTGATTATATAATTGGATTATAGTAATCAATATATTTGGATTTTAACAATCATTTATAATGATTATATAATTGGATTATAGTAATCAATATATATTTGATATTAACCAATAAAATTGTAATAAGTTATATAGTTAGACAATAGTAATCATTACATTAGATTGTACCTAAAATCGTTGATTAAATAGTTGGACTATTAGAATCAAGATTAAATTGAAAGATTAGTGTTTGAAACATTATCCTAGAGAAAATGTGTTTAGACGACTTTAATTTTCAAATTGGGAATAAATTTCAGGATAGTCCTGAAACTAAGAAGTTACTTTATTTGATAAAATAACATCTTAGGCCTAAGCCCGGAGTTAAGCAAATAGTAGAGCATGATCTTTGGAAGATTCATGTGATGATAACTTTAATGCTTAATCCATTATGCTTGCCATATTGACTCCTTAATTTCTTAATCAGAAGTAAGGAGTAGATCCTTAAAGTATGATAATGAAATTGAAGGATCTTCATAGATCTATTCTTAGATCTTAGAAGTATTGAATTGCAATAAACAACTCTTGGAGAGTTAATGACTATTCTCAAGGAGACCAAAGTCAAAGTTTGCAATAAGGCAAGAAGCGCAAGGCGCACCCTACTTCGATATTCTAGAAGGCCAAGGCTTGGCCAAAGACTTCTAGAATATGAAAAGGGCAAAGACAAAATCATTATAATCTTCTAGGAAGATAAAGGACATATCCCAAGATGTCTACCTAACTTGTGGCAAACGGGGTCATTGAAGCATGACTGCCGTATGGACAAAGCAGACATGAAGGAATAGAAGACAGGACAAGGTTCTGACTTCAAATATGTTTGTCATAAATATGTTCACTACTAGTATTAAAATTGGATTTTAGATACTTTGTGTGATACATAAATATGCATTGGTGTGTAGAATCTGCTATGAGTAGGATACTGACTTCAATTGAGAATTAATCTGCGAATCGGAAACGGGACGAAAGTCGCTGTTTCAACCGTAGATACCTAAGTTTAGGAACTACCATTTTGGGTGTGTACTTAAATTAGGAAACTGTTATAATGTAACTAGTTTGACTAGAAATATTATTTCTATATCGAGTATAACTCGTTACGAGTATACCTTTATATTCTAGAACACTAAAGTGTTTTATTATATAAAGATGATGTTGAGATAAACACATTAGATGTGAATAATAGTATTTATATTTTGAATATAAATAAATCTCAAACATATAACATGACAAACAAGTAGCTCAAATTGATTTGATCAGATGAGACTTATTTATGGCAGTGTTGTCTGGGACACATTAAACAAGACTCGTATATCCAAACTTTTGAAGAGTGGATACTAGGACAGATTTGATTCCATTCAAATGATGTCTACGAATCTAGTTTATTAGGTAAAGTACCTAAAACACCTTTACTTGGTAAAAGTGTAAGTTCCACCGATCTATTAGCCCTTGTTCATAGTGACGTAAGTGGGCCCATGTCTAGCTAGGCTAGAGGTGGATATGAATATTTCGTGACCTTTACGGATATGGCATCGCGTTATGGTTGTGTTTTTTTGAAGAACACAAATCAGAAACTTTTGGAGTTTCGACACGAAATAGACGAACAGTTCGGATAAAGTATTAAAACATCACGGTTTGACCATGATGAAAATACTTAAGCAATAAGTTTCTCAAATACTTGAAAAAGTATAGTATTCTTTCAATAAGGACTCCTCCCGGAACACGTCAATTTGACGGTGTGTCCGAACGGAGAAACCAAATTTTGTTGGACATGATAAGGTTAATCATGAGTCGCTATGAGCTACCATTTTCCTTCAAAGGATAAGCATTTAACAGCGGAATACTTATTTTGAATAAGGTTCCATGAAAATCTGTTTGACAAATTTCATATTAGATATGAACAGGAAAGAAACTAGGTTTTCTCACTCCTGAAGATTTGGGATGCTGGGCATATGTTTGGATGATACCAAACTAGAACCCAAATTGGATAAGTGCCAATTGTAGGTTATCCTAGGGAAACCAAAGTATATTACTTATACAACTCATTTGAGAACAATGTAATTGTTGCTCACCATGCGGTTTTCCTAAGAGGAATACCGATATGTAGTGGTAAGTGGGAGGATAGTAAAACTCGATGAAAAATCGGAGTTATACTGTTCAAGGCACCAAGTCCTTAATGGAACACAAACAGTTCATCAAGGATGAAACTGTACCAGTAATCTTCGAATACACAAGAACCGCGTAATTCGGAGAGAGTTAGAAAACAACCTGGGTATGGGTTTCTGATCTCACCTCATAAAGATGTCAATCTTATTGGGGAATACGAACTGACTACGTATGAGGAAGTGATACAAGGTATCAACTCCCTATCATGGCAAAGTGCCATGAGTCCGAAATGGATTCCATGTATATCAACTATGTTTGGACACTAGTTGTTGTACCTTAAGGCATTGTGCCTATTGGTACTATATAAGTCTTCAAGGAAGACATACGTGGATGGCAGCATACCAACGTACTGAGCTAGGCTTTTAGCGGAAATGTATCATTATCAACATTATGTTGATTACAACGAAATCTTTTACATGTTGCCATGTTAACCCCCTTTTGTCTTGAAGGCCATCATAGATACCCATTGGGTTAGGGAAGAGGGCAGACTTGTCAAAAGACCAAGCAGTCACCAAGGGAATTGGCAGAAGACCTAACCCAACGGGATAGGAAATTCATCCATGCATACATGCATACACGTAACGCACTTGCATTCTTTTTGCGTTTTGTTTTCTTTGTATTCACAGGTTTCAAAGGGAAAAAAAAGAGAAAGCGGCAAAGAACAAGCTAATCAGAAACGGTAAAAAGCACAGTATCGGATTTGGGTAATAATCCCAGGGTTGAGGCCCATTTGAGTTTGAGTTTTGGGTATGGCACTCTGGGGGCGAGGCCCACATCAGTTTCAGTATCAGTTTGGGGTGAGGCCCATATCAGTATCAGTCTGGGGGTCGAGGCCCATATCAGTATCAGTTTGGGGCGAGCCCACGTCAGTATCAGTTTGGGAACGAGTCACAGGGTTGAGGCCCATATAAGTATTAATCTGGGGAGAGGCCCACATCAGTAACAGTGTTGGGGTGAGGCCCACATCAGTACCAGTTTGGGGCGAGGCCCACATCAGCAACAGTGTTGGGGCGATGCCCACATCAGTTTGAGGGCGAGGCCCACATCCTTATCAGCATCAGTCTGGCCGGGTATGGCACTTTGGGGGCGAGGCCCACATCCTTATCAGCATCAGTCTATCCGGGTATGGCACTCTAGGGGCGAGGCCCACATTAACATCAGATCAATTTTGCCGGGTACGACACTCTGGGTATGGAGACATCATATCAATTTGTCCAGGTACGGCACTCCGGGTATGGAGACATCAGTTTCGCACGCCAGGTACGGCACTCCGGGTATGAAGATATTACTGCGACGCCTCGGGTATGAGGTTTAGCACGCTTGGTACGGCACTCCGAGTATGAAGATATTACTGCGACGCCTTGGGTATGAGGTTTAGCACGCCAGGTACGTCACTCCAGGTATGGAGATATTACCGCGACGCCTTGGGTATGAGGTTTAGCACGCCAGGTACAGCACTCCGGGTATGGAGATATTACTGCGACGCCTTGGGTATGAGGTTTAGCACGCTAAGTATGACACTCTGGGTATGGAGATATTACTGCGACGCCTTGGGTATGAGGTTTAACACGTCAGGTACGGCACTCCGGGTATGGAGATATTACTGCGACGCCTCGGGTATGAGGTTTAACAAGCCGGGAATGGCACTCCAAGAATGGAAACACAGTTCGAGAATGAACAAACCGGAAATGGCACACCAAGAATGGAAACACAGTTCGAGAATGAACAAGCCGGTAATGGCACTCCAAGAATGGAAACACAGTTCGAGAATGAACAAGCCAGGAATGGCACTCCAAGAATGGAAACACAGTTCGAGAATGAACAAGCTGAGAATGGCACTCCAAGAATGGAAACACAGTTCGAGAATGAACAAGCCGGTAATGGCACTCCAAGAATGGAAACACAGTTTGAGAATGAACAAGCCGGGAATGACACTCCAAGAATGGAAACACAGTTCGAGAATGAACAAGCCGGGAATGACACTCCAAGAATGGAAACACAGTTCGAGAATGAACAAGCCGAGAATGGCACTCCAAGAATGGAAACACAGTTCAGGAATGAACAATCCGGGAATGGCACTCCAAGAATGGAGTAGAGTTCAAAAATGAACAAGCCGAGAATGGGAATCAAAGAATGGAACAAGTCGAGAATGGCAATCCAAGAATGGAGCAGAGTTCGAGAATGAACAAGCCGAGAATGGCACTCCTGGAATGGAAACACGGTTCGGGAATGGACCAAATCACAGTAATGGTTCAGGAATGGACCACATCACAGCAACAATTCGGGAACGAACCAGGGGTCGCAGCACCTCACCACCCAAATCAACTCAACTCAACACGTGGAAAGTCAAGTGGCAGTTGGTGAGCCAGGTAAGTGAAAATGCATTGCATAACTTTGATAGGATTGTCACTGTTACACATTACACAAGTCCCATCAAAGTGGGGGTGACTGTAGGCACTGCATTTTTGCATATAAGTCCCAATGATGAGTCTCACTTTGATGGGACTTGTGTAATGTGTAACAGTGAAAATCCTATCAAAGTTATGCAATGCATTTTCACTTACCTGGCTCGCCAACTGCCACTTGACTTTCCACGTGTTGAGTTGAGTTGATTTGGGTGGTGAGGTGCTGCGACCCCTGGTTCATTCCCAAACCGTTGCTGTGATGTGGTCCATTCCTGAACCGTTACTGTGATTTGGTCCATTCTCGAACCGTGTTTCCATTCCTGGAGTGCCATTCTCGGCTTGTTCATTCTCGAACTCTGCTCCATTCTTGGATTGCCATTCTCGACTTGTTCCATTCTTTGATTGCCATTCTCGGCTTGTTCATTCTTGAACTCTACTCCATTCTTGGAGTGCCATTCCCGGCTTGTTCATTCCTGAACTGTGTTTCCATTCTTGGAGTGCCATTCTCGGCTTGTTCATTCTCGAACTGTGTTTCCATTCTTGGAGTGTCATTCCCGGCTTGTTCATTCTCGAACCGTGTTTCCATTCTTGGAGTGCCATTCCCGACTTGTTCATTCTCGAACTGTGTTTCCATTCTTGGAGTGCCATTACCGGCTTGTTCATTCTCGAACTGTGTTTCCATTCTTGGAGTGCCATTCCCGGCTTGTTCATTCTCGAACTGTGTTTCCATTCTTGGAGTGCCATTTCCGGCTTGTTCATTCTCGAACTGTGTTTCCATTCTTGGAGTGCCATTCCCGGCTTGTTAAACCTCATACCCGAGGCGTCGCAGTAATATCTCCATTCCCGGAGTGCCGTACCTGGCGTGCTAAACCTCATACCCAATCGTCGCAGTAATATCTCCATACCCGGAGTGCCGTACCTAGCGTGCTAAACCTCATACCTAAGGCGTCGCAGTAATATCTCCATACCCGGAGTGCCGTACCTGGCGTGCTAAACCTCATACCCAAGGCGTCGCAGTAATATCTCCATACCCGGAGTGCCGTACCTGGCGTGCTAAACCTCATACCCGAGGCGTCGCAGTAATATCTCCATACCCGGAGTGCCGTACCTGGCGTATGAAACTGATGTCTCCATACCCGGAGTGTCGTACCTGGTAAAATTGATATGATGTCTCCATACCCAGAGTGCCGTACCCAGAATAAACAAGGTTCACTGTTTTCGTTCGTGCTGCGTTCGTGTATACGTTCGAACCCCAAACAGATTACGGGCGTTCGTGCCGCGTTCGAAGAGGCGTTCGAACGGTGTCGGTAATTCTGGTTTTACTGCTAGCCTCACATCAAGCCCAATTCGCCCAAGCCTTGGCCCACACGCCCAAGCCCACTTAAAACACATATTTAACACATGGTGAAATCAAAACAAATCTAAAAATCACATACCAAATTAAAATAAACATTAAAATCAATCAAATATTTTTAACTCCCTAATTAAGATATTCACTCCCCAATTACACAAGATTCCTTCCTTCATAAACCAATCAAAATATCTCCCTTATTTACTTGATTCCCTTCCTTACCTAGAAACCCTAGCCTTTGCCTATAAAAAGAACCATTCACCACCCTCCTCGAGGCTAGCTCATTCACACATATTCACATAAAGAAAAAAAATGCCTCTCAATTCACACCTAATATACTCAAGACACAACCTAGAATTTTCCTCTCATCCTCCTCCCTTTCCACCGAAAACAACACTCCCCCTAAACACTCTCCATAACTGAAAATCACAGCCCCTATACAACCCCAATAACCTCCAAAAATCGCACCCCTTTAGCCCTTAAAGACACCCAAGAACAGTAGCCTAAATACAGTAAACATAGTGACCAGAAAACATCACCGGGAGAGCAGTGAAATACAGTAAAAACAGCAGCAAAAGATGGAGAACGACGACTCAAAATAGTAAGACAACGAATGAGAGCAGTGAACCAGTGAACCGGAAGAGTTGCGGAGCATCCACCCTTCCGACGATCGTGTACCGTACATCCGAGAGGTGATTTAAAAGGTTAGACCTGATGGCACTTTTCTCATTAGTTTATATTCGTCTTTTGATTGTTTATTGAATTCTATTCGCATGAGAGTCGTTTGTGGATGCATGTTGTGACTTGAATGAAATGGAAAATGTGTCGCCTCTTGTGGTATATAGGATGGAAACCCGGACATAAATTTCATAGCCGATTCCGAATGGACGGTAGTATGATCTGTACTCGGGATACAACTCCACGTACCACTTGAGTAAACGGCACATTCTTTTGTTTTATGTTGCTTTGATTTATTTATTTTTCGTTATTTGAATTCTGCATGTTACTTTTGTATGTATGATACAATCGAGCGCATGGGCTTAGTAAGTCGGATTAAAGGTCCCCTATTTGGAGGGGTTAAAATCCTTTACCATAATGCTTTGCCGCGCCGGTTGATGTGTGTTCGGTTGGATATAAGATATGTTCAATCGGGCATACTAAGTTTGATGTGATTGCCTTTATTTTTGTATGTATGATACAATCGAGCGCATGGGCTTAGTAAGTGCGATGAAAGGTCCTCTAATTGAAGAGGTTAAAATCCTTTACCATGATGCTTTGCCACGCCGATTAACGTATATTCGGTTGAATGTAAGATGTGTTCAATCGGGTATACAAAGTCTAAGGTTATTGTCTTTAATTTTATATGCATCGAGATGAGCGCATGGGCTTAGTAAGTGCGATGTAAGGTCCTCTAATTGAAGAGGTTAAAATCCTTTACCACGATGCTTCGCCGCGCCGGATGATGTATATTCGATTGGATGTAAGATATGTTCAATCGGGTATACGAAATCCGATATCTTTGTATTTACTTTTGTTTCATATATATGCATTGAGATAAGCGCATTGGCTTAGTAAGTGCGATGAAAGGTCCTCTAATTGAAGAGGTTAAAATCCTTTGCCACGATGCTTCGCCGCGCCTCGTATTTCACTATTTGCTTTTTATGTATGTATTGCGTCACATTTTATGCATCAGGTCTGTTCCCATTCGAACGCGTTATCGAACGCTATACGAACGCGTTTTACAAATGTTACTTGAACGCGCATGAATTTTGTTTCATCAGGTCTGGATCCATTCGAACGCGTTATCGAACACTACACGAACGCGAACCTTCTATTTACCGTTCGAACGCATTTACGAACGCTACACGAACGCGCACACACTGAACTAAGTATGTCTCATCATATTTCATGCAAAATTGCCTTTTGGGTGATCTCCCTTGCATTATGTAGCCAATCATATTATTTGTATTCCTGCATTTATCCATTCGATGTGTTCTTGGGATGATATTCAAGCATGATTAGGCTTTTAGCATGTTATTTGGTTAATATGTTCATGAGATAGTACTCAAGCATGATTAGGTTGTTCTTAGTTTTCCCTATCATATGATTGAGAAATGTTCATGAGATTTCCATGTGATGTTGCATGTTGTGATGATTAATTTCATGCATGTGGATTTAGAAGCATGATACTCTTGGAAATAAGTGTTACTTAGGCCTGATTAAATTATTTCACAAATCCTTTCATTACAAATGACATAAGTAAGGGACCATTCCGAACCCAACGGTTTGAGGTCTTCCCTTGCGAGGGGTGAGTGCGGCCTTAAATCTCATTTTCCCGGTTCACACCGGGTGGCGACTCCATTATTCTTCGGTTTAGTCCCCCGTGGCTACTCCGTACTCCCAACCGGGCCGCGAGCCCGGGACAGCTTGCGTCGCCCAGTTCTTGTGTCCCCACAGTGTGATAGGAGGTTGTGTTTACCGATGGTACGGAAAACAGCTTCGCTCTGGATAGACCCTTCGGAATTCCATTGGTAGTATGACTATGTGTCTATGGAAGTCCGACATCAGGGTAGGTGTATTTGGTCTTAACCTGAGACTTGCACCGCTAATACTTGCGACAATCAATATGCTTTGGTTTTGGTCGTCCAGGGCTTTAACCGGTTCTGTGTACGCCTCTGCTGGGTATATTGAGAATCGTAGTGTATTGGGTGTGATGTCAAGACGGAAGTATCACTCCAGTCATAGTGGAGATGATGTCACGTAGGATACGAAACTAGTGCTCTTAAGTACTGCAGTCATCGGGATGATATGACTAGGTCATGTTCATCCGATTATAGAGACTAGTTACCAGACATCCGACATGTGCTTCGTACGGGGCAGACACATTCCAGCCCCAGGCCTAGCACGTGACATTCGATACTGGATCGCTATACGCAATACTACGTATACTACGCCTGACATAGATTATATATTCCAGTAAGAATATTTCTGGAGAATTGGGTAGGCACGGTGCTTTGCTAGAAGCCAACCATGTCTTGTAACTCGGTAAGCACGTGGTACGAGGTACGCAGGTATTCGGATAATCCGATGATCGTATTTACTGCCAACATATCCAGGGATCTCTTGGGTCGCTTCCCAAAGATTCACCGATGATAGTTGATTTAAATTAGAATTAATCTGGGATTAATTAAGAGAGAGAATTAATCTGGGATTAATTAAGAGAAAAGAAAATTAATCTGGGATTAATTGAGGTATTATTTAATCTGGGATTAAATGTGTTCGGAAGAGAGAGGATGCGATTAATTTGGAATTAGTCGGTAAAATAAATTTAATGGTTAAATTTGATTTTTTTTATTTAATTTATTCATATGGGCTAAAATTAATATATTGGATATATTAATATGAATTGGATTTCATTACGAAATTAAAGTCGGACTTTAATACGAACGAACGAATTAATTTAGAATTAATTCGTAAACGACGTTCGTAATATATTTGCGAGGCATCGTTATTTAATTAAATTAGATTTAATTATTTCGCGACGAATGTTCGTTTAATCGAATTAAACGGAACCGAGCCGCGGCAAATGTTCGTAGAGACATTTTGAGTTTTGAATTCAAAATGGTGGGGCCCACTTCACACATGTCACACATGTGAAGTGGTGTTTCGAAAGTGGTTGGCATTTATGCCAAAACCACTTACTTTCCAACCACTTGGTTTAGGTGAAACCAAATTACCCCAACTACATAGTTTTGGGTAAAATGGTAAAACCCTTTAACAAAACCAAAAAAAGCCTTCTCTCTCTCTTCACACTACACACTTGTAACACATTTGGAAAATGAAAACCCTAGAAGCCTCCATTTGGGCGTGAGCTTCTTCCTCCATTCTCTTTGATTTTGTGGCAAAATCAACAAAGCTAGCACTTGGAGAAATCAACTAAGGTGATAGGGAAATTACTTCAAGAGTTGGAATCATCACTTAAGGCTTGGATCTTGGAGATCTCTTCTCAAAATTTTAAAGCTCAAATCCGTTCATTGTAAGTATATTCTGCAACTTATTTTGAATTTATGAACACCTTTACATGCTTATTAGATCCTTGGCATGTTCTAGGAACACTAACACTGATGTAGTATGGGCCCAGATGTGTACGCTTTGATATAGCTTGTGAGCTTTCAAAAATTATCATAATATGGTCTGTAGCCTCCCAAAAATGAGAATTTTGTTACAGAGGCTTCCTGTAGGCTGACTTACATGGGATCTGTTCCTTGGTAAGTGTCGCACGTGCCTTTTTTCCTTTAAGGAAAAAGTCAGCCCGTGACAGTTGGTATTAGAACCCTAGGTTGGATACGGGGAATGTCTGCGAATGTGAGCGGATGTCATTGATTGGAATTTAACGTCATAAGGCTAGTGTGAAGCCTCCGTAGAGAAACGGCTCGAGAGGAAGCCACGAGAGTGTGCGATGGTACGCTCGGGGAAGTATAAATCCCCAAATATTGTTGATTGATGTTGGACAATATGAGAGTACTTGAGAAGTTCTATTTTCATACGCGGTTGGCTCAGGTGTAGCCAAATTATTCTGGTGAGACCCGAAGTGGACATGTAACTTGTCTACGAGAGACAAATAATCACTCTATGCACCTTGAAGGTGTGAAAGACGTCTGGGATGTGCGAGAAACATCATGAGGGTGATGATGTGATATTGGCATGTGTATACGTGTTCATGAGAACCAGATGTGGGGTTCATTGAAGTTGTGAATGATTCAAAAGGGCGTGAAACCCTTTTCCATGGCAGTTGGGTGCCATAATTCGATGGGAAAGTCGAGATGAGTAAGCCATCTCGTGTGAGGCAACGACAGAAGCCGGATGTGAACCAGATGGTCCGTGTGAGTAATTTGGAAATGTTTTATCGAGTCAAGCCTTCATAAGGCTATGGGTAACAAGTTGTTTGGATTTCTGTGAGTGGGGATGCCTTCAGCACATGGCTATGAGTAATGAGTTATTTGGATTCCCGTGAGTGGGAATGCCTTCAGCTTAAGGTTACAAGTAATGAGTTGTGTGGACTCCCGTCAGTGGGAATACCAACAATAGTGTAATGGCTTGAGATAGTCCAAAGTAAAAGTGGGGGAGTGAACATGAATTGAGTCAGGTATCTCCAAAGACCCTTTTGGAGTGCGATAATAATTGTGTTAGTTACATTACGATTATGTGAAAATCAGAGGCCGATATGTTATTGATAGTGTAATGAGCTACTTATAAGGCAGAGTGCCTCACGAGTTGGCGAGGTAACGATTGTACATACATGCAGAGTGCCTTATGTATCGATAATGCAATGAGCTGCATCTGATGGCAGAAGGCATCGCGAAAGTTCAAAATTTTAAACAATGGTTCCACGCGTGTAGCAACTGTGAGAAATATGAGTGTAGTATCGGAAGAGAACACCGAGATATATTGTCTTTTGGAGAATGCTAGTGGCATAATACGACTATGAGTAGTCGTAATGAGAGTGTGTATACCAATTACACTGGTAATGAGGCAAATATGCGATTGTGGTTCGAAAATGATTTTGAGAACCTTAATTACTCCGAGAAAGTGGTCTAAACTCCGAGAAGGTCTCATGAAATGACCTTAGGAGTCGATGAAGGTCTTGTGAAACGACCTTGGAAGTTAATGTGTCGTCAGTAGGTGTTCCAGGGTGGGATAGAGAACACCCGGGGAAGAGAATGTCTTGGCTTGGTACCTAAGAGTATTAGGGTGAAGTTACCTAGAGTGGTCACGAGAATGGATTATAATGCGAGATGGAAATAATTATGTTTGCGACAGTTGAGTATTGAGACAATTGAGAAGCTCATGACAGAGCAATTGACCTAGAGTTGAGTATGAGAATGGGATAGTTTCTAGTGATATGAGAGCAATTGTGTTATCCCGATGGGACTAATGAGAAATTAGCTCCGCCATAGGCTAATTGGTCGTGTGTGTTCATTTTTGGGAGACCCGATGGGCTGTTGGAGATTATCTAGGTCCCAATGATCATAAATCAAGCTTGAACATGTGGGAATACATCGAGGAAGTCGCGGAATACTTATATCGATCGGTTAAGCGACGTAGAGGCAACAAAAATTCAGATTCTGCCTTCATGGACTGCGGCAGTGGCAGTGAATTTCTTCACTATTTTGGCGTCCATTGATGTCTTTCGTCGAGCTCCAAGGTTCGTCGAATGGTTCCCGGCTCATGGGTGGGCTTCCCTATCACCTTCGCATGTCTCGTAGTGTGCTAGCACTTGCGATTTTTGCCACAAAAGTCCAACTCTTGCTTCCCATTTTCTTTCCATCATTCGGCAGTTCACTGCCTCACAAAATAGAAGAAATACAGCCCTCCAAGGGCGTGAGAGAGAAGGAGAATGGAGAGAGAGAAGAGTAAAAGTGTTGTTTTATTTTTGTATTTGATTTTATTAAATCATATACCAAAAATTTGGCTAATAAAAAGTCAAACTTTTAATGCCAACAACCACCACATCACTCAATCACATCAATCAATCAATCACTTGTCATATCACTCAAAGTGACATGATTTGACGCTTGATGTGACGCTAGATGCGACTAGCGATTTGACGCTTGATTTGACTCAAATTTGAAATGCGAATGCGCTCGCAAATAATCTCGGGCTCGGTTCGCTAATTCCAAATTAACGAATTTTCCGTTGCGTCGTAATTAAATGATTACGCCTAGTGAAATCACTATTCACGTCGCTAACGAATTAATTCTAAATTAATTCGCTCGCCCGAATTAAAATCTAATTTTAATTCCGCGTCGAAATCCAATTTCGTTTAATATATCAAATATATTAATTTATCGATTAATTCCAAATTAATCGTTATCTTTCTTTAAATGATATTTTATCCCAGATAAAATATCTCCGCAATTAATCCCATATTAATTTTCTCTCTCATCTTATTAATCCCAGATTAATTAAGAGTGCGAGTTATACGTCATTAGCGAATCTTTGGGAAGCGACCCATGAGATCCTCAGATATGTTGGCAGTAAATTCGTTCGTCGGACTATCCGAACACGTAAGTACCTCGTATGACGTTTATACCGAATTACAAGACAAGGTTGGCTTCTAGCAAAGCGCCATGCCTCCCAATTCTCCGGAAATATCCTTACAGGAATAAAGGATATGTATCCGGCGTAGTATACGTAGTATTGCGTATTTCTGTCCAGTATCGGATGATCACATGCGAGGCCTGGGGCTGGTATAGTGTCTGCCCCGTACGAAGCATATATCGGATTACGAGCAACTAGTCTCTTTAATATCAGATAATCATGACCAATTCATATTATCCCGACGGTTGCAACCTTATATAGAGAACCAGTACTGTATCCCTGCGCGATCATCAACTCCATATGACTGGAGTGACACTTCCGTCTTGACATCACACCCAACACACTACGATTCTCAATATACCCAGTATTGGCGTACACAGAACCGGTTAAAGCCCTGGACAACCTCAACCAAAGTATATTGATTGTCGTATGCATTAGCGGTGCAAGTCTCAGGTTAAGACCAAATACACCTACCCTGATTTCGGACTTCCATAGACACATAGTCATACTACCAATTGAATTCTGAGATGGTCTTATCCAGAGCGAAGCTGTTTCCCATACCATCAGTGAAACACAACCTCCTATTACACTTGCATGAGTATCCTATACCCAAATATATGAGAACTATGCCGTTGTGCCCTTACAATGCGCACAAGTTTAATACTAGTCTTTTACGCATTCATCGATGTCCAATCTCGATAATGCTCTGACTAGGGATATTTAATGATTTATCCTTCGTGGACTGATACTGTCTCATATGATTCTCAATCCAGGAACAAATCACAGGGACCTCCTATAATTTATACATCTAGGTGATCTAATTACAAATGATAAGAGTACAATCTCTTTTGTCACATAGTTAATTTCTACAACAACATCGTGATCTGTACAAATAGTGACGCTATGGGTCATAATTTTCCAACAATCTCCCACTTGGCCTATAGCCAGTCACTCGAGTGTCTGACACCCGAACTATGTACGGTTGGCTCAAACTGCTGAGAAAAGGCTTTCGTCAGCGGATTTACATGATTATCATCTTGATGCGATTTATTCGATCATCACATCGCCACGATGTATGATCCGAACGAATCAGATGAATATCGAAGTATGTATCTGGATCGTTGATAAGACCATTAATTCTTTAGCCTGTGCTCAAGCCTAGCTCAGCCACTAACAGAATTATATCTAATCTAATTAGATTTATTATCGACCCAAATTGCTTCTATTGCCGCTTCAGCTGCAGCAATAACCCGCATTTGTTGTTTATTCGGTAACAGTATCTTGCTTGGAAGATTTCCAGCTCACTGTACCGTTATTCAAACTGTGTAGTACCGTTTACGACTTTTAGTCATCTTTATCGATTTAGGAATCTTGCAGTAGTGATCCCAGTCACTTCAAGTTCTCCTTCTCCATAGTTTAAGACAACATCCTTAGTTCTCTAAGATACTAACGATTTTCCCGTAAAGCTGAGATATTTCATAAATGAAATACATAGCTTTAGCAAGCATTATCCAAAAGGATTTACCGTGGAAACAGGTAAAAGGTTGAATCGTAATCAACACAATGTTGATAACGATACCTTTCCGCTAAAAGCCTAGCTTTATACGTTGGTATGTTGCCTTCCATGTATGTCTTCCTTGAAGACTTATACAGTACCAATAGGCACAATGCCTTGCAGTACATCAACTAGTATCCAAACATAGTTGATATATATGGATCCATTTCGGATTATATGGCACTTTGCCATAATAGGGAGTCGATATCTTGTATCATTTCCTCATACGTAGTCAGTTGGTATACTTCAATAAGATAGTCATCTTTATGAGGTGAGATCCCATACCCCAGGCTGTTTTCTGACTCTCTCCAACATACGCGGTTCTTGTGTATTCGAAGATTATGGTATAGTTTCATCATTGATGAACTATTTGTGTTCCATTAGGAATTGGTGCCTTGAACAGTATTACTCCGATTTTCATCGAGTTATACTATCCTCCCACTTACCACTGCATATCGGTATTCCTCTTAGGAAAACCGCATGGTGAACAACAATCTAATTGTTCTCTAGTGAGTTGTATAAGTAATATACTTATGGTATCCCTAGGATAACCTACAATTGGCACTTATCCAATTTGGGTTTTAGTTTGGTATCATCCAAACATATGCCTAGCATACCCAAATAATCAGGAATCTGAAACCCGGTTTCTTTCTTGTTCATATCTAATATGAAATCTATCAAACAGATTTTTATGGAATCTTATTCTAAATAAGTTCTTACACTGTTTAAAGCTTATCCGTTGAAGGAAATGGTAGCTCAGAGCGACTCATGATTAACCTTATCATGTCCAACAAGATTCGGTTTATCCTGTTCGGACACACCGTCAAACTGACGTGTTCAGGGAGCAGTCCTTATTGAAAGAATACTATACTCTTTCAAGTATGTTAGAAACTTATTGCTTAAGTATTTTCCATTACGATCTTACCGTGACGGTATAATACTATAGCCGATCTGTTTGTATATTTTATGTCGAAACTGTAAAAGTTTCCGATTTGTGTTCTTCAAAAGAAACACATAACCATAACGCGATGCCACATCCGTAAAGGTCACGAAATATTCATATCCACCTCTAGCCTAGCTAGACATGGGCCCACTTGCTTCACTATGAACTAGGGCTAACTGATCGGTGGCACTTGCACTTTTACCAAGTAAATAGTGTTTTAGGCACATTGCCCAATAAACTAGATTCGTAGACTTTTTTTGATTGGAATCAAATCAGTTCAGGTACCCGCTCTTCAAAAGTGCGGATATACGATTCTTGTTTAATTGTGTCCCAGACAACAATGCCACAATTGGTTTATTCTGATCAAATCAGTTTGAGCTATTTGTTTATCATGTTATATATTTGAGATTTATTTATATTCACAATATAAATGCTGTTATTCACATCTAATGTGTTTATCTCAATATCATCTTTATATAATAAAACACTTTAGTGTTCTAGAATATAAAGGTTCACCCGCAGCGGGTCAAACACTGATATAAAGTTAATGTATCTAGTCAAACTAGTTACATCATAACAGTTTCCAAATTTAGGTACACACCCAAGGGTAGTTCCTAAAATTAGGTATCTACGGTTAAAACAGCGACTTTCGTCCCGTTTCCAATTCGCAAATTAAATCTCTACTGAAGTCAGTATCCTGCTCAAAGCAGATTCTGAACATCAATACATATATTTTATGTACCACACTAAGTATTTAAAATCCAATTTTAATACCAATAGTGAACATATTTATGACAAACATATTTGAAGTCAGACCCTTGCTCGTTCTTCAATTCCTTCATGTATGCTTTGTCCAAACGGCAGTCACGCTTCTGCGATCCCGTTTGCCACAATTAGTCAGACATTTTGGGATATGTCCTTTATCTTTCTAAAAGATTATAATGATTTTGCCTTTTCCCATTTCAACACTCCAGAAGCCTTTGGCCAAGCCTTGGCCTTCTAGAATATTGAAGTAAGGTGCGACTTGCGCTACTTGCCTAATTGCAAACTTTGACTTTGTCTCCTTGAGAATAGTCATTAACTCTCTAAGAATTTACTATTGCAATATTAGTACTTCTAAAATCTAAAATAGATCTTTGAAGATCCTTCAATTTCTTTATCATACTTTAAGGATCTAATCCTTAGTTCTGATTCAGAAATTAAGGAGTCTACTACGGTAAGTATAATTCATTAAACACTTAAGTTATCATCACATGAATCTTCCAAAGATTATGCTCGACTATTTGCTTAACTCCGGGCTTAGGCCTAATATATTATTTTATCAAATAAAATAACTTATTATTTTTCCAGGACCATCATGAAATTTATTCCCAATTTGAAAATTAAATCATTTAAATACATTTTCCCTAGGATTATGTTTTAAATGTCAATCTTTCATTTTTATCTTGATTTTAATAGTCCAACTATTTAATCAACGATTTGTGGTACTATATATTATAATGATTATTATAGTCCAACTATACAATCAATATAATTTAAATCAATTAACCTCAATTATATTGATTACTATAGTCCAACTATAAAATCAACTATTAATTGAAATTAATTAATTCAAATATATTGATTACTATAATCCAATTATATAATCAACTATAATACAGTCCAACTGTTAATTAAAACAACAATTTAAATATTAGTCCAACTAACATTTAATTGATGAATGATATTTGTTTTGAGCGCGTATGGCGAGTAATTGAACGAATATTGCAAATTCAATTCTTGCCTCCCACTATTTTTCGGCGAGCCTCTAACCCTCTGTCGAGTACTCGGGAAACCGCGTTTCCTAGTGGGCTAGGATCCCGTTAAATATCACACAATTTTGACTTTGGCCAACAAATTGTATGATAATTAACTAGGTAGATCTCTAAAATCGATTGGATCCAATCCAATTCCTAGAACCGGTAGGGGGACATCCAAGTCCGAAACATATATCTTATATATACCAATACATCCAATGTATTACCTAACCTTTTTCCTCTGAACCAACTAAGCCTTGGCTTTGGCACAACAAACTTAGTGATCCCAGTCAAGCGCGACCCATTGACCATGGAAAGCTTCGTAATCAATGTCGATGGACAAGAAGTGGTCTTGAATTTGGCCAACAAACCACAACTTGGACAAGACACTGTCATGTAACAAAGCATTCGTGATTCAAACACATCTTCGACAGACAAAGGCCTAGACTTTGGCCAACAAACCAATGCCGTCTTAGATCTTGAGTGAGAATCACTCAATGGAAGGAAAAACACTTAATATTATGCGAGGGTTTTTCGAATGCAAATTGGCAACCAATTTATTATCTTTGTTAAGGTTTCATCATCATACACCCTTAAACATGCATTCTAAACACATAATAAAGCGCGTATGAAAAATAATAATGATATGCGGATGGATACTTTACACAATGATCCTAGATCAAATCTCTCCCTTTCTCTTTCCCGGTAGCACAAATATTTTTTCTACCCGTTACACTACACTTCTAAAGAAACCTCATTTACATTGAGGGGAATAGGTGAGAAGAGAATACAAAGAATAATGAGGTGACAAGGCTGGACACGCAAGTCCAATTAATAAATCAAATTTATTACACAATTTCTAAAATTGTCCCACCCATCTAATATTCATCCGATATACATTATTCATGCATCACAACCATATATTCACAAAAGCATGTTATCAATCAATCTAATCAAATTAATTAATTTGATAATTAGTGATCATCCAATGTTCAAACAACGATTTGATTTTGCTCGAGTCAAACTCGTTTTTGCGAATAAGTACTCAAAGTACGAATTCTTGAATTAAATTAAACTACATCATTAAATCCAATTTAATATGCATTCAATTCTAATTCACTATTTAATTCCAAATTAAATGTCACACTTTATTTACGAACCTTTACGACTTAAATTCCAAATTTAATCGTTACGGGTCTCAAAGCCCGATAAACGTCCAACGTCAATTTAATTAAAGTCCAATGGGCTTTTAATTAATTTCTCGAGGCGTGGACTTTTGGTCAACTCGGGTCAAACCGAATAACCAAAATCCAATCCGGGAGTTACCCCATAAGCCCATAAATCAATCTTGGCCCATTAGGCCCAATTAAACTTTAAAGGTCCATTTGTTGTATTTGGGCTTTATGGAAGCGGTTTTGGGCCCAATTGGATCCAATCCAATTTGCTTTAACCCAACTTTGTACAACAAAGCACATTAAGCCCAATAACAACATTTAAGCGCAAATGCAATTTCAAGCCCAATTTAATTAAACACAAAAATTCCAAATTTTCCATTTAATTAAACTAAAGTGTATTAACATAATTAATCACCCAAATCAATATTTCCAAAACATAAATTAGGCTAATTAATCATGCTCATTTACATCAATTAGTGTCCAACACAAATTAATCAAAAATTCAAACCCAAATCATACTTATTGTTCTCGGCAATGGAATGGAAAATTATGTCCGATTCAGTTTCAATCCGATTAAATCCACAATCGACATTAAATCACATTCCCGATTGATTCCAACTCATCGAATGAATCAAAAAATAAAAAATCACCAAGAACACATAGGGCATTATTTTCGGCCAAGCTCAAAAAATTGGGGAAATTTGTTCCAAACAAGATTTCTTCAAATTGATCAAATCAATCATCAATAAAAACACATTTAAACACATTCATTCATCCAATTTCATAAATCATGCTCAAACACATTTTTACCCAAATTTTAAGCCTTATTCGTATTTCATGCTTTTACTCGCTCTGATACCATTGTTGGATTTTCTAGGTCCATAAGATCGAATAACAAACATGAAACAAGTGCGAATACAATTCGAGAAAGTTACGGAATACTTACATCGATCGGTTAAGTGACGTGGAGGCAACAAAAATTCAGATTCTGCCTTAATGGACTGCGGCAGTGGCAGTGAATTTCTTCACTGTTTTGGCGTCGATTGATGTCTTTCGTCGATCTCCAAGCTTCGTCGAATGGTTTCTGGCTCATGGTGGGCTTCCCTATCACCTTCACATGTCTCGTAGTGTGCTAGCACTTGCGATTTTTGCCATAAAAATCCAACTCTTGCTTCCCTTTTTATTTCCATCATTCGGCAGTTCACTGCCTCACAAAACAGAAGAAATGCAGCCCTCCAAGGGCGTAAGAGAGAAGGAGAATGGAGAGAGAGAAGAGTAAAAGTGTTGTTTTATTTTTCTATTTGATTTTATTAAATCATATACCAAAAATTTGGCTAATAAAAAGTCAAACTTTTAATGCCAACAACCACCACATCAATCAATCAATCACTTGTCATATCACTCAAAGTGACATGATTTGACTCTTGATGTGACGCTAGATGCGACTATCGATTTGACGCTTGACTTGACTTGCGTACCGCACTCGAATTCGAAATGCGAATGCGCTCGCAAATAATCTCGGGCTCGGTTCGCTAATTCCAAATTAACGAATTTTCTGTTGTGTCGTAATTAAATGATTACGCCTAGCGAAATTACTATTCACATCGCTAACAAATTAATTCTAAATTAATTCGCTCGCCCGAATAAAAATCTAATTTTAATTCCGCGTCGAAATCCAATTTCGTTTAATATATCAAATATATTAATTTATCGATTAATTCCAAATTAATCGTTATCTTTCTTTAAATGATATTTTATCCCAGATAAAATATCTCCGCAATTAATCCCATATTAATTTTCTCTCTCATCTTATTAATCCCAGATTAATTAAGAGTGCGAGTCATACGTCATCGGTGAATCTTTCGGAAGCGACCCATGAGATCCCCGGATATGTTGGCAGTAAATTCGGTCGTAGGACTATCCGAACACATAAGTACCTCGTACTACGTTTATACCGAATTACAAGACAAGGTTGGCTTCTAGCAAAGAGTCATGCCTCCCAATTCTCCGGAAATATCCATACAGGAATAAATGATCTGTATCAGGCGCAGTATACGTAGTATTGCGTATTTCTATCCAGTATCAGATAATCACATGCGAGGCATATGGCTGGTATAGTGTCTGCCCCGTACGAAGCATATATCGGATTACAAGCAACTAGTCTCTTTAATATCGGATAATCATGACCAAGTCATATTATCCCGACGGTTGCAACCTTATATAGAGAACCAGTTCTTTATCCCTGCGCTATCATCAACTCCATATGACTGGAGTGACACTTCCATCTTGACATCACACCCAACACACTACGATTCTCAATATACCAAGTATTGGCGTACACAGAACCGGTTAAAGCCCTGGACGACCTCAACCAAAGTATATTGATTGTCGTATGCATTAGCGGTGCAAGTCTCAGGTTAAGACCAAATACACCTACCCTGATTTCGGACTTCCATAGACACATAGCCATACTACCAATGGAATTCCGAGGGGGTCTTATCCAGAGCGAAGCTGTTTCTTGTACCATCGGTGAAACACAACCTCCTATTACACTTGCATGAGTATCCTATACCCAAATATATGAGAACTATGCCGTTGTGCCCTCACAACGCGCACAAGTGTAATACTAGTCTTTTACGCATTCATCGATGTCCAATCTCGATAATGATCTGACTAGGGATATTTAATGATTTATCCTTCGTGGACTGATACTGTCTCATATCATTCTCAATCCAGGAACAAATCACAGGGACCTCCTATAATTTATACATCTAGGTGATCTAATCACAAATGATAAGAGTGCAATCTCATTTGTCACATAGTTAATTTCTACAACAACACCGTGATCTGTACAAATAGTGACGCTATGGGTCATAATTGTCCAACATGGGCTATACCGAGTGCCTTGAGGTGGAAAAGGTAGGTAAAGGGCTATGGTGAAGAGAACAATCGACCTGGTTAACTCAAATCAAGTGTGACCCTTGATGCCTTATCAAAATATTCATGTACACGTGTTTGGCATCTTTTATGTAAAAAGTTACGAAATCAGAACCACCCATGCATTAGAGTTTGTATGGAGATGCGACTGAGATTGGACACGAAAACTAATACACAATCACATGTGTAGAGTTGTTCCACAAATAATTACGTGGGAATCTTAGAAGCTGCATAAGTAGTGTGACAGGTTGGTAATCCAACCATGTGCGGAAGCTTGTGCCCAAGTGTCTGAGTTAAGCTATTATATCAGAAATAAAGACACATATGCGAGAGCTTATATGGTGTTGTTTTGTTTCGATATCGTGTGCCCAATTCACTATAAAATTTATATAATGTAACTAACTCAGACATGTAATTTCATTTGTTAGTGTTGAATGTTATTACTTTGTCTTCTTCTTGTGTCTTGTTTATAAGAATCGAAAGAGATTTGTCAACAAACACAGTTTGAGAAAGCTCTTAAGTTCCACCATCGTCAAGGACTTCGATGAATGATGTGAGGGAGAATGTCATGATCCTAGTTTAAGATCAAATATAGCTTGATCAACCCTCGAGTTATTCCATCGTCGAGGACGACGATGAATGAAGTGGGGGATAATGTCATGGTCTTACCGTAAGGCTAGCACATTCGCCCTTTTGTAAAGGAGCTAATCATTCAAGACACCAGATCAAGTTCGTTCCTGGTCAAATATATCTCTTATAGGACCTTGTACTGTAGATATTCATCTATGTAGTCCGATTTAGAAATTTGCCTAGAGATTTAGGAACATGCTCGCTTGCCATTAGCCTCGTTGTGCAACATTGTAAAAGAGCTTATGTTCTGGAGTGCCGGATTGAGCTCGTTCTAAGTCATAAGTAACTCTTATGGGCATATGTACTAGGGAGATTTCACCCGTGGGGTGTCGTTCTGATGTTTGTCTGGAGATTTAAAGATATTCTAGCTTGTCGCTAGTCGTTGGCTTAGTTTCAAGACTTTGTGAACGCTCCAGAGTGCCGGATCGAGTTGGACCAAGTTCAGGAGTGAACTTTATAGTCACTTGTATTGGGAGAATTTCAGCCCCGGAGTCTGATTTTGAGATTTTCTGGGAGATTCTTGTAGTGTTTTGGCTCTTACCGTGCACTTTGCCGCAAAAGTGGGGAGTTGTGGAAAGCCATCAAGACGAGATCATCTTGGGACGAAATTTTAACCCAAAGTCACTTATATTATGGCTTATTGAATCGCTGAAAGAGTTCCCAGAAACTCCTATTAATATATATTTTAAAGGGGGTGTGATAACTCTAGCACTATGTGTGTATACTGGTCAAACATGTACAATGTCTTTAAAAACTCTTTAGGGGGAAGCCTAGGTGAACCTGAAGGTGGCCAATGGGGCTTTGGTGATCTAAGGGCTTCAGCTGTGAACCCTCTCACCCTTATTAGATGCTTGGACAATGGGGTATTGTCGTGATTATGTTGGTTGGAAAATTCCATATTTTTATATCCGGTTATGCTATTTGAGTGCCGGGTCCTGATGTAGTATGGGCCCAGATGTGTATGCTTTGATATAGCTTGTGAGCTTTCATAAATTATCATAATATGGGTCTGTAGCCTCCCAAAAATGAGAATTTTGTTACAGAGGCTTCCTGTAGGCTGACTTACATGGGACCTGTTCATTGGTAAGTGTCGCACGTGCCCTTTTTCCATTAAGGAAAAAGTTAGCCCGTGACAGTTGGTATTAGAACCCTAGGTTGGATATGAGGAATGTCTACGAATGTGAGCGGATGTCATTGATTGGAATTTAACGTCATAAGGCTAGTGTGAAGCCTCGGTAGAGAAACGACTCGAGAGGAAGCCGCAAGAGTGTGTGATGGTACACACGGGGAAGTATAAATCCCCAAATATTGTTGATTGATGTTGGACAATATGAGAGTACTTGAGAAGTGCTATTTTCATACGTGGTTGGCTTAGGTGTAGCCAAATTATCCGGGTGAGACCAGAAGTGGACGTGTAACTTATCAACGAGAGATAAACAATCACTCTATGCACCTTGAAGGTGTGAAAGGTGTTTGGGATGTGTGAGAAACATCATGAGGGTGATGATGTGATATTGGCATGTGTATACGTGTTCATGAGAACCCGATGTGGGGTTGATTGAAGTTGTGAATGATTCAAAAGGGCGTAAAACCCTTTTCCATGGCAGTTGGGTGCCATAATTTGATGGGAAAGTCGAGATGAGTAAGCCATCTCGTGTGAGGCAACGACAGAAGCCGGGTGTGAACCCGATGGTCCGTGTGAGTAATTTGGAAATGTTTTATCGAGTAAAGCCTTTGTAAGGCTATGAGTAACGAGTTGTTTGGATTTCTGTGAGTGGGATGCCTTCAACACATGGCTATGAGTAATGAGTTATTTGGATTCCCTTGAGTGGGAATGCCTTCAGCTTAAGGTTACGAGTAATGAGTTGTGTGGACTCCCGTCAGTAGGAATACCAACAAAATTGTAATGGCTTGAGATAGTCCAAAGTAAAAGTGGGGGAGTGACCCTGAAATGAGTCAGATATCTCCAAAACCCCTTATGGAGTGCGATAATAATTGTGTTAGTTACATTACAATTATGGGAAAATTAGAGGCCGATATGTTATTGATAGTGTAATGAGCTACTCATAAGGTAGAGTGCCTCACGAGTTGGCGAGGTAACAATTATACATACATGTAGAGTGCCTTATGTATCGATAATGCAATGAGCTGCATCTAAAGGCAGAGGGCACGCGAAAGTTCAAAATTTTAAACAATGGTTGCACGCGTGTAGCAACTGTGAGAAATATGAGTGTAGTATCGGAAGAGAACACCGAGATATATTGTCTTTTGGAGAATGCTAGTGGCATAATGCGACTATGAGTAGTCGTAATGAGAGTGTGTATACCAATTACACTGGTAATGAGCCAAATATGCGATTGTGGTTCGAAAATAATTTTGAGAACCTTAATTACTCCGAGAAAGTGGTCTAAACTCCAAGAAGGTTTCGTGAAATGACCTTATGAGTTGATGAAGGTCTTGTGAAACGACCTTGGAAGTTAATGTGACATCGGCATGTGTTCCAGGGTGGGATAGAGAACACCCGAGGAAGAGAATGTCTTGGCTTGGTACCTAAGAGTACCCGATGTGGGGTTGATTGAAGTTGTGAATGGTTCAAAAGGGTGTGAATCCCTTTTCCATGGTAGTTGGGTGCCATAACTCGATGGGAAAGTCGAGATGTGTAAGCCCTCTCATTTGATGCAATGACAGGAACCAGGTGTGAAATCAATGGTATGTGTGAGTATTTGGAAATGTTTTATCAAGTAAAGCCTTCGTAAGGCTATGGGTAACGAGTTGTTTGGATTCCCGTGAGTGAGGATGCCTTCATCCCAAGGCTATGAGTAATGAGTTATTTTGATTCCCGTGAGTGGGAATGCCTTCAGCTCAAGGTTATGAGTAATGAGTTGTGTGGACTCCCTTAAGTGGGAATACCAACAAAAGTGTAATGGCTTGAGATAGGCCCAAGTAAAAGTGGGGGAGTGAACCTAAAATGAGTCAGGTATCTCCAAAGACCCTTATGCCGTGTAATAACCATCTTGTTAGTTACGTTACGATTAAATGAAATTTAGAGGCCAATATGTTATCGATAGTGTAATGAGCTGCTCATTGGTGAGGTAACGAGTTGTACATACAGGCAAAGTGCCTTATGTATCGATAATGGAACGAGCTGTATCTAAAGGCAGAGTGCATCGCGATAGTTCAAAATCTTAAATAATGGTTGCATACGTTTAGCAACTGTGAAAATTGCGAGTGTAGTATCGGAAGAGAACACTGACATATATTGCGTTTTGGAGAATATTTGTGGCATAATGCGACTACGAGTAGTCGTAATGAGAGTGTGCATACCAATTACACTGCTAATGAACCAAATATGCGATTGTGGTTCGAAAATGATTTTGAGAACCTCAATTACTCTGAGAAAGTGATCTAAACTCTGAGAATGTCTCGTGAAATGACCTTAGGAGTTGATAAAGGTCTTGTGAAACGACCATGGAAGTTAATGTGATGTGGGCAAGTGTTCCAGGGTGGGATTTAAAACATCCGGGGAAGAGAATGTCTTGGCTTGGTACCTGAGAGTAATAAGTGTCGGGGTTGGTGCTCAGAGTGCCAATTCCCGGTTGTATTTCTTTGAGAATACTACTGTAAAATGTTTTATTATGAATAATACAAGCAATTTCTGTAATATAATATATCTTTTAATATGGTAAAGATGTAATAGACCTTAGGATGATTAGTCATGATACTGTTGCAAAAGCGTCGTAATTGACATTGAGTTGTATCATGACGTTGTCATTCTTAGACAGTTCCTGGTCAAGGTTTACACTACTTGGTCATTAAAGTAAACCCGTTGAGACCGGTACATGTCGTATACTAGAATATATGATTCCAACGGTGTCTCAAGATTCTTAATGGATGGTACACCAACGTCAATAAGAATCTTCTCGGGTTGAGTAGCATTTGTGATTATTCGACTTGAGATACCACTGTGGGCACATGAGACATCTTCCACACTTAGATGGCACTCACGTCACCGATCTATTAAGATCAGACCTCCTCCTGTTCATTGGGTGTGGATAGATCCTCAATGTGCTCTGAGTGTGTCCAGATCGGATCCGTCAGTTCTGTGTACAGAGCATAGGTAGTCCATGTATGATTAGCAATCAGATAAAAACCATGGGCCCGTGGTACACTTTAGAAGTCAGTTCTAAGTGTTCTTTTAGAGATTGCTAAGAGTGACGTCGACGGGATTGTCCCTATAGAGATTTGACGTTTACATCTATATCTCTCGGATATATCCGGATACCTGTGACTGAAGAATTATACATTTTCCATGACCTCGTCCTGTATGATTCAGCGAGTTTATCCGTGATTGTCATAATTTACGGGTGGGGAAATTATGGACACGAAATTGGATTTCGTGACGGATATGTCTGAATCTAGAGTCTCACTAATAAAATATACTCGTATAGCACTAGGGCAATATTTATAAATAATACTGATTATTTATAAGTCATTTAAAGGTTAAACGAAAAATACATGTTAAGGGACCTAATAGTCATTTCCTAATTTTTATGTATTTCCATTTAATGTTAGATTTTATCAAATACACATTAATTAATTATCAAATTGAGATATTTGACTAATATCATAAATATATATGTATTTGATATTTAATGTAAATATAATACATATATTTAATATATTTGTATTTAAATAATTATTTAATTATTTAATTGTTAAATGATTAAATTAATTAAAATATAAATATCTTAAAGTTGTGATGATTAATGAAATGCTTTAGTTGCTTTATTTTACTTTAAGAAATTCATTAAATGGTTTGATGATTAAACTTGGAAGTTGATAAAGCTTACTTTAATGAAAAAAAATCTAGATATTTCCTATTGCTTCAAATTCGGCCAAGGGCCAATTTTTTGTGAAGTATATATTGTTTGTTTCATTTTTAGGGTTCCATAAGTTCATTAGACACCAAATATAACACAAAAGTAGTTGAGAGAAAACGTTTGAAGAAAAGAGAAAAAGCTTGGAAATCTTAAGTTTTTGAAAGTTTTCTTTCAATTCTTTCAACATGAAAAATGTTTCTAACATGCTTAGCTTCAATTTGTGATGCTTTGATGTTGTCTCTTCTCTTATAGTTTGTGTTTAATTGGTTTTGAACTTGAATGAAAGATGTATGCATGTAAGTAAACTTAAAATGGTTTCAAAGGCTTACTTTTGGTTCTTTGGAAATCAAGTTGCCATTCTAGAGTTGTTGAGCCACTCCTTGGTGACCTAGAATTTTTCTAGAGTTATTTCAAAGTGGTGAGGATTTTTTGGTGAAGTAATGAATGGATTAAAGTGTTGGATTTTAAAGATTTGGTAAAATTGGTCAATTTGATGAAATTGAAAATTAGGGTTCATAACCCATTCCAAAATTGGGGCTTTTCATATATGTGATGTATTATGGAGTGTGTATGATGCATGTAAAATTTTGGGTTGATTGGATTTGATCTTGGCATGTTTTAAACAAAAGGGACCAAATTGTAATTAATTGAAAATTTTGGATATGTGTGAAATTGGGGATTTGTGTGAAATCTGATTTTGATGTACTGGATATGTTGAAAAATATTTTAGAAATGATTTAGAATCATCCAATTTTGTATTTGACAATTTTTGGACTAAAATGATCAATTTGCAAAGTTATTGGGCAATTCAGTAATTACCAAGAAATTTGATCTCTTGTGTAATTTTTCAGAATTTGATAATTGGATAATTAAATAAATAAGTTTATTTAATTGATTCAAGAAAAATTTTGAAATCGGAAAATTTTATTTTCACTATTGCTTTGCGTTACCGGATTTTCACCATAAAACCCCTACATCTTTTGCGGAAAATCCTTAATTAATAAGGTTTATGTTAATTATGTATTTGATGCATATTACATGGTCTGTCTTGTCAATACGGTTTATGAATATTTTTCTGTGACTACATCCGAGACCGTGCCTCTGCTGTGAGGGTGTAGCCGATATAAAATTATTTATGCCGGATGTATATTAGATACTAGAAAACTTCAAGCGAAAACGAAATCTTGAACGTGCCCAAGCTATCAGGGTTACGCAAGTAGCTTGAGTTTATCATTGACGAGTTTAACCTTGGTACGTCTCATTGGGAACGTGCCCAAGCTGTCACAATGAGAAACGACTAGGACCGGAAACCCAGGAGTCACTATTGAGTGATTGACAATGAGTTGTCTACCTGATGAATATATGTAGGCGAAACTGTGCTTCTGTCATGGGATCCACCTTTCACTATTTATATTTTATTTAATTATTAAATATTTGTATTCTATTTGGGGATTACAGTTTTGCATGATTTAGTGGGAGGGGCATTTTTAGATTAAAAATACATGATCTAGTTAATGCTTTTGATATTATATGAAACTGTTTTATATCTGCTAACCGTTTTTTGTGATCTATATGATTGATTTGCGATGGCGGCACCATCTTCTAATCAGTTTACGCTTATGCTGGATATAAACAAACTCAAAGGCGTTGAGAACTTCGCCGATTGGGACTTGGATTTAAGGATTGTCCTTGATTCCGTGAAGTTGGGATATGTTCTTGAGGGTCGGCTGCCCCTTACTGTGTCTGAGGATGCAACACTAGAGGAACGCACAGTTTTCTAATCTTGGAAAGATGATGATTTAAAAGTTAAATCATACATCTTAAGTTCGCTAACACCGGGACTCAAGAAATAATACTATGGCATGTTAGATACGTATAATATGATGATGCGATTAAGAGAATCATTTATGAACCAGGAACAAATCGTTATTCACAAAGTTGCGATGGAACTGTTCCATGAGCGACTAGACGAGGGCCAAGCTGTGAGCTCGCATGTTCTTCACATGATCGATTTGATCGATCAACTGAGGCAACATAATCTCCCTCTGAATGACATTCTCGGAAGAAGTGTCATTCTTGGTTCGCTCCCAGCTTCATATCGTCAATTCGTGATATACTTCAACATGAATAGGATTATCTGTGCCTACCATGAGTTGCATAGGATGCTGCTCACGGCGGAAGAGGACTTAAGGAAGGGAGTGCCGACTCACCCTCCGAAACCTACTTCACTTTCTGCTTCTTCCCAGACCTGGTCAAATGGAAAGAAGACGAAAGCGAAGAAGAAGAAGGGTTTCGGTTCTCAACCGCAAGGTAAGATAGCAAAGCCCAAGAGGGCTTCTAACGACAAATGCCATCACTGCAGCAAAGTCCGGCACTAGAAAAGGAACTGTCATGAATACATTGCCGAGCTAAGGAATGTGAGAGCATCTACATCAGGTACATTTATTTTTCCAGTTATTGATATCTCTTTGGCTTGTGAAGCCGTTATATCTAGCTGGATTTTAGATTCTGCTTGTCCTGTTCACATTTGCAATTTGTTGCAGGTGCTGAAGGAAAGTAAGAAAATGAAGCCTGGAGAGATGCAGTTGCGATTTGGGAGTTGAGACTCTCTGGATGCAGTTGCAGTGGGAGTATGCGAGATCCCTTTGCCGAATGGGACACTTTTTTTATATGACTGCTACTTTGTACCAGGATGTATAGCTAATATTATATCTCTTTTTGTATTGGATACAAAAGGTTATCGTATTAATATTAAGAACTGGTCTTTATATTTATATGATAAAATTAATATTCATATCCTTTGTTGTCCAAACCAGCATGGTCATTACACATTGCAAACTTCTAAAGATATTTTAAATATTGGAGTTAATAAACGTAGTTTACCTGTTGTTAATAATACTGAACTTTGGCATATGCGGCTAGGTCATATAGGCGTTAAACGCCTTACCCAATTGGTTAGGAATGGTTTGATACCAGATCTCACCATTGAATCCTATCCAACTTGTGAATCGTGTTTTCAGGGTAAGATGACCAAAGCCCCATTTTCAAGTGTTGGACACTGTGCCACTAACTTACTGGAACTTGTACATTCTGATGTATGTGGTCCACTAAGTCAAACTGCTCACAGTGGTTATTCGTACATCGTTACCTTTACCGATGATCTATCACGATACGATTATATCTATTTGATGAGACATAAATCGGAAACCTTTGAAAAGTTCAAAGAGTTCTGAAGTGAAGTAGAAAAACAACTGGTCAATATATTAAATGTCTTCGATCTGATCGAGGCGGCGAATATATGAGTGGTGAATTCATTGATTATATGAAGGAGAATAGGATTCTCGCTCAATATACTCCTCCAGGTACACCACAGCACAATGGAGTGTCTTAGAGGAGAAATCAGACTTTATTGGATATGGTTAGATCGATGTTGAGTTTCATAGATTTTCCCTATTACTTATTGGGCTACTCTCTTTTAACAGCTGCACATCTTTTGAATAAGATTCCTTCAAAAGTTATTCCTATGACTCCGTATGAGATATGGACCGATATGAGACCAAATCTTTGTTATATTAAGGTTTGGGGTTGTCTTTCCTATGTCAGGGTGACTCAGCAAGATAAGCTTTCACCTCGAGGGCAAAAGTTTAGGTTTGTTGGATATCATTCGGAAACGAGGGAATATCTGTTCTATGATACCGAGCATCGAAATGTGTTCGTAGCTCGCTTCGTAAAATTTCTAGAAGTAGAATTCTTGTCAGAAGGTGGTAATCATAGATAGGTTGAACTTGATGAAGTCCAACCTGAAAACAAAGAAACAACGGAGGAAACTGATGTTCGAGTAAATGAAGGACCTTCAACACACATACTCCGTAGGTCACAAAGGGTATTAAGACCTCCTGAACGCTTGTATTTGATACAAGAAAAGAGTCTTGATGTTCTATTAGTTGAAGAGACTAATCCTTTTACCTATAGAGAATCGATGTTGGACATCGACTCCATGAAATGGCAAAGTGACATGAAATCCGAGTTGGACTCAATGCATGAGAATCAAGTTTGGGACTTGGTTCCGCTTCCCGAAGGAATTGTTCCTATCGGTTGTAAATGGGTTTACAAGAGGAAACGCGTGCCTGACGGTAAGGTTGAAACTTACAAGGCCCGACTGGTAGCAAAAGGTTACACGCAGCGACCTGGCGTCGACTACGATGAAACTTTTTCACCAGTAGCAATGCTTAAGTCTATTCGGATTTTTCTTTCTATAGCTGCGTATCATGACTACGAGATTTGGTAAATGGATGTCAAAACGGCTTTTCTAAATGGATTTCTTGATGAAGAAATCTATATGGAACAACCGGAAGGTTTTGCGTCCAGCGAAAACTCGGGTATGGTGTGTAAGCTTAAGAAATCCATTTATGGACTTAAACAAGCTTCACGAAGTTGGAATCTTTGATTCGACAAGATTATTAGATTGTCTGGTTTTCTCAAGAATTCGGAAGAATCCTGTGTGTATGAGAAAGCCAGTGGGAGCATGGTCGTATTTTTAGTTTTATATGTTGACGACATCCTAATCATTGGGAATGATATAGGAATGTTACAAGGCGTCAAAGCGTATCTCTGTAATAATTTCTCCATGAAGGACTTGGGAGAAGCTTCCTATGTTTTAGGGATAAAACTCTATAGAGATAGACAAAGGAATCTGATTGGGTTATCCCAATCAACGTACATAGATAAGATCTTGGAACGATATAATTTTGGTAACTGTAAGACAGTAAACATACCGTTCAGACATGGAATTCATCTTTCGAAGAAGATGAGTCCGCAAACAGAAGATGAGAAGGTTAGAATGTCTAACCAACCTTATGCTTCGTGTTTGGGCAGCATAATGTATGCCATGTTATGTACTAGGCCTGATATCAGTTTCGCCGTTAGCGTAACTAGTAGATATCA